>ONZH01004531.1:0-68097 GCA_900303285.1 Rhinella marina | reverse complement strand
TTGTATGCTCATGCGTACGTCTTTTAAGAAGTTGCGTACATTTTGTAAATGAACGATCGTTATTAGTGAGCGAATGTTCGCTAATAGCACAAATTAACGTATATTTTGTACACAAATACAATGAATCTATTCGTCGAATACACAAATTTTAGGAAAAGTTTGGCGAATGTTCGGCGAATAATTTTTTCAATGATTCGCTCATCTCTATTAGCAATGTAAATGTTCTAGGGGCAAATTAGCAATGATCGCAATAAAGAGCAAACAGCAAAAAATATTTAGCTATGGATATGAGCAAAGTTCTCAAAAATTGATTCTGGCCCGGTTCAATGCAAATCAAAAGTTTTCTTTTTGCCTGGAAAAGTCTCTCTCTTTCTTCTTTCTTCTTTCTCTCATCTCTCTTTCTCTTTCTCTCTGACTATCTAATAGGACCCTTACAATTCCAAAGGCAGGAAAGCACTATGCTCTAAACATGGGAAACAGCAGCTGACCAGTTCTGTAGCTTGTTTCGGAAGACCTGGGATTGTGTTTTGCAAATCAGTCTGCTTCCTCGTCTGAGATTAAGGTAAAATCTGCTAAGGACTAAAAGTTGACTTAGAGCATTAAGAGGGATTAATGTTTATCTGTGGTGAAGCTGAAGCACTAGGTTAGTATGTTTACACACTGCTGCAGATCACAATTAATCCAAAATTAGTATAAAAGATCAACAGTAACTGCTCTTACATGCTATTGTGATGTAAGAACTAAATCTATAGCAATGGGCACTTTATACGTAAGGTTGAGAGACTTCTCATCTAATAGACTTAAGGCTTACATACCTTACATTTTACTCCACAGCTTCCTGTTCTTGCTTTGCTAGCGCAGCACATTTTAGTCTGTTTTCAAGAGCATGGATTGTGTTTTACTTTGTATTTAGTAACTTAATACTTTGTTGACTTTTTACTGTTTTTATTTCTTATATTTAACTTCGTTCTTTCAGCATGGATCTTACGAACAGATTCATGAACAAAGATTCTTAAAACTTCAGTAGTCTGAGATTCTTGATTTCATTTCCAACACCGAATATGACCGTTTCCCTTTATACAGTCATGGCCAAAAGTTTTGAGAATGATACAAATATTAATTTTTACAAAGTCTACTGCTTCAGTTTTTATAATGGCAATTTGCATATACTCCAGAATGTTATAAAGAGTGATCAGCTTAACAGCAATCACTTGCAAAGTCAATATTTGCCTAGAAAATGAACTTTATCCCCCAAAACACATTTCAACATCATTGCAGCCCTGCCTTAAAAGGACCAGCTAACATCGTTTCAGTGATTGCTCCATTAACACAGGTGTGGGTGTTGATGAGGACAGGGCTGGAGATCAATCTGTCATGATTAAGTAAGAATGACACCACTGGACACTTTAAAAGGAGGCTGGTGCTTGGCATCATTGTTTCTCTTCTGTTAACCATGGTTATCTCTAAAGAAACACGTGCAGTCATCATTGCACTGCACAAAAATAGCCTAACAGGGAAGAGTATCGCAGCTAGAAAGATTGCACCTCAGTCAACAATCTATCGCATCATCAAGAACTTCAAGGAGAGAGGTTCCATTGTTGCCAAAAAGGCTCCAGGGCGCCCAAGAAAGACCAGCAAGGGCCAGGACCGTCTCTTAAAAGTGTTTCAGCTGCGGGATCGGCTACCAGCAGTGCAGAGCTTGCTCAGGAATGGCAGAAGGCAGGTGTGAGTGCATCTGCACGCACTGTGAGGCGGAGACTCTTGGAGCAAGGCCTGGTCTCAAGGAGGGCAGCAAATAAGCCACTTCTCTCCAGAAAAAACATCAGGGACAGACTGATATTCTGCAAAAGGTACAGGGAGTGGACTGCTTGAAGGACTGGAGTAAAGTCATTTTCTCTGATGAAATCCCCTTTTCGATTGTTTGGGACATCTGGAAAACAGCTTATTCGGAGAAGACGAGGTGAGCGCTACCACCAGTCTGTCTCATGCCAACTGTAAAGCATCCTGAAACCATTCATGTGTGGGGGTTGCTTCTCAGCCAAGGGAATTGGCTCTCTCACAGTCTTGCCTAAAAACACAGCCATGAATAAAGGAATGGTACCAGAATGTCCTCCGAGAGCAACTTCTCCCCAACCGTCCAAGAGCAGTTTGGCGATCAACAATGCCTTTTCCAGCATGATAGAGCAACCTTGCCATAAAGCAAAGGTGAAAACTAAATGGCTCAGGGAACAAACATAGAGATTTTTGGGTCCATGGCCTGGGAAACCTCCCCAGATTCCCCCTTAATCCCATTGAGAACTTGTGGCAATCCATCAAGAGACGGGTGACAAACAAAAACCTACAAATTCTGACAAAATGCAAGCATTGATTGTGCAAGAATGGACTGCTATCAGTCAGGATTTGGTCCAGAAGTTGATTGAGAGCATGCCAGGGAGAATTGCAGAGGTCCTGAAGAAGAAGGGTCAACACTGCAAATATTGACTTGCTGCATTAACTCATTCTAACTGTCAATATAAGCTTTTGTTACTCATGATTGCAATTATATTTCTGTACGTGATAAAAACATCTGACAAACATACAAACCAGAGGGCAGCAGATCATGTGAAAATATAATATTTGTGTCATTCTCAAAACTTTTGGCCATGACTGTATATTGCTTTAGAGTTATATGAATTTAATTCATATTTATGCATTTTGCATGATTATCTACAGGACTGATGCTCAGTCTGCAGTGAATAACATGCTTATTTCTTTGATAGACTCAATCATGACATTGTGGGTAAGTCAACTTCCACTTATCCTTGATCATACATACTGCATTGCATGGAACTATAAAGTTACTATGTCTCATGTGGAATGTGATTTGGCTATATGCCAGCTCTTTAATTCAACAGGTGGTGGCACTATACAGCCTAGTCCATACAGATACATGCACCGGCATGTTCCGGCTGATCCTGACCTTGGGATTTCTCTTTAAATCTCAAGGTCTCAAGGTCACAAGCCTCTTCTGCGGCCTGGGCCTCCTCACTCCAGTCTTCCGGGGGCGCTGCAGGAGAAGGTGGTCGCTTTAAGATTTTCACCCCAGTAGCAAAGGGGCCTTGGAGGCTCTTCATGGGGGTATACTTCACGTAATCCCCTGCGTGGAGATTGTGACATATGGGCGGAAGATACAGCCGCTTAACCGAACGGCGGTTAACATATAATTCCTCCGCCGTCTCCTCATCGCCGATGAAACCGACTCCCCGCTCCACGTTGAACCAAATAACGGTTCCCCTTCGGCGCTCCAGCTTAGGGTCACCGGACCGTGGATGCTTCAACACCTGAAGAACCCACTCCTCCACCAGCTTTTTATATTCCCGAGGGTCTGGGCGTTCCGGGTGACAACCTCAGGGACCGGACCATCAAATTCTGGCGTAAGGAGTAGTCCTTGCGCGGCGGAGCGGGAACTCCTGCCGCCTCCGCCTTGTCAGCCAGTGGAGTCACCACCTCAGCAAGCACCTCATCCGACTTCCTGTTGAGTTGTGAGAGATAGATCTCCGGTTCCTTCTCGTCATAGGGGTCATCTGCCCACAACATGCTTCCCCAGTCAGGACCTCGCTGTCTCGCCGCCATCTTACTCTGCTGATTTGCCACGTCTTCCTCGCACGCAGGAGAAGTGGGCGGAACTACCAGGGAGGAGTCTGCATGCTGAATAGAATTCGTACGCAACAGCGTATAGAGTAACTACCAGGGAGGAATCTGCACAACAGCGTATAGAGTAACTAAATTATACGTAGAATAGTGTATAATTTAGCGGACAAACTACGTAGCGATACAAAAGCGAAGCAAATCACCAAATATTCGGATTCGCTTCGCAGCTGAAAAATCCCAAGATTCGATACGAATCAACGAATCGACGAATCGCTTCGCTCATCTCTAATTGCTAATGACTGGCAGATGTTTCATTAAACTAGAGTATGTAGCAGCAACTACAGGGGGATTTACACTGCACAACTCATTATCAGGAAAGAGCATTAGTACAAACGCCCGCTCCCAATTGGCCCATGTAAAGTTGCCGCTGATCACCTGATGAACGATCAAAATGCATGTTAGGCTACTTTCACACTAGCGTTTTTAATTTCCGGTATTGAGTTCCGTCATAGGGGCTCAATACCCGAAAAAAACGCTTCAGTTTTGTCCCCATTCATTGTCAATGGGGACAAAACTGAACTGAAGACAACGGAATGCTCCTGAAAGCATTCCGTTCCGTCTTCAGACCGGAGAACAAACCGCAGCATGCTGAGGTTTTCTCTCCAGTCCAGGCATCCGCACCAAGACGGATCCGGAATGACCCTCAATGCAAGTCAATGGGGACGGATCCGTTTGGTGTGACACACCAGTAATCCGGATCTGTCCTCCATTGACTTGCAATGGGGGGTCATTCCGGATCCGGCTACACATATACAGAAATACATACAGACATACATACATACTCACACATACACACAAACACATACATACTCACATACTCCAAGCAGGGACGCCGGAAGCATGTCTTCACGCGCCTCCTGCGCGCAGCTATGATGTTTCCCCACTGCGCCCAGCAGAGGGCGCTGTGGGGAATCGTCATCACTGCGCGCAGGAGGCGCGTGAAGACGTACTGCCGGCGTCCCTGGCTGGATTATGTAAGTATGTATGTGTTTGTGTGTATGTGTGTGTATGTATATTCTCTGTGTCTGTGTCTGTGTCAACATGTGTGGGGCCGGAGCACTGCTCCGGCTCCACACATGTATCAGCGGCAGTACGGATCCGTCGGCACCCTTTAGGTGCCAGATCCGTGCTGCCGCTAGTGTGAAAGAGGCCTTATTTGGGTTACCTTATCATTTCTGCAGCATGTTAAATCTTTTATGGACAGCAATCTGTTGCCCAAAAACAATGAATATGTATGAGGATGAGCGAGTGCAGTTCCCATCGCTCTTCCCCATGTAAATGCAGCTCTTTCCTCCACTGACAAGCATGCAATTATTGTGAAGGAACGACTAAACCAGTGTGTGTAAATACACCTTTACAATAATGTCAGAGTCAGAAAGATTTGTCCGTCCCAAGGAAAATGAATGATTTGTGGCTCACCATTAGAGCACTGTATGCCAATAATTACTCAAATTCACGATTTTACAATTTTATGAAAATGATAATCACTCCATCTAATAGGCCCTTAAGCATTGTAGAAAGTGAAAGACAACTTTCTGAAAATACTGTATTTTACCAGTTTATTTTGCGTATACTTTAGAAGTACTCATTTCCATTATAATTGGATCAAGGTTGCATTGCACTAAACAGTCTTCTTTTGTTTATTTATTTATTTTTTAAACTGTTTTGCACAAAGTGCTTGTTTATCCAATGGTCGGCATGTTTATTTATACATACGCCTTGCCTATTATACTACTATTATTGGAAACACTACCTTAATTAGTAGGGGAGATCCCATAACAAAGCAGGGCCATGGTGGGGAAGACAAATTTGCCATTTTCACCACCCAATTTAGTATTAGCTTAAGGGTGGATTTTATGGTACTCTCCCATTCGTATGAATGAGACTTGCAGAAATCCATGTTATTTACTGCTAAAACAACCCCATTTAGATGAATAGAACTGATATCCAGTCACAGAAGTTTCCACACATAGGCTGTGTGTGAATATGCCTGTAACCCCTTCCAAACATCCGCCGTACATGTACAGTGGGAAGTACAATCAGCTGCTCATCGGATAGTGTAAATGCATCTTAAAGGAAATGTGTCACCAAAAAAATTATCTGTTAGTTAAAACCAGAAAGTAACACATATCCTTTTTTCTAATCTGATTTTATTTCCTGATTACAGATTTTTTATTGTGTTTCCTGAACATATATGGGGGCTGCCATTTTGCCTGAGCTGTTCTTAACAGCACTTACAAAGCATTAAAAAATTGCTTTACAGCAAACCCATGGGCCATAGACACAATGGTCAGGAGGGGACCTCATTGACTTCTATGGGAGAGTTTTGTAGGCTTGCTCTGTGACCTGTGCAGAGGTCATTGTACAAGGAAAGAATAGATACGTTTTGACAATCACCTATTGTGAATGATAGACCCTGGCTTATCTATACACAGAGGTGATATCATTACAGGCAGGATTAGAATGACAGATAAGCAGATAACTGCAGTAAAATGATGTGTACAGACCAAGAAGTGGGGCCTATTATTAGTCTTAGAGGCCAGTGCGAAAAACGGAAGGATTTTATGGTTTTTGTTTAAATATAGATAGTGACATGGAAAATTAAAAATAACTTTAAAATAAAAAAATCTTTAAAAATGTTAAACATACAAATGTGAATTAAATAATAAGGCATTCCCTTAAAGAGTACTCTAACATAAACTCTTGACTGAAATAACTTTATTATCTATGGATTTTAATTTAAGGAAAACTTAATTATCATTATGGACAAAAAACATTTGTTTTCTTTTCTAGTTCACTTTAAAAAGATAAGTAGTGAGATGTGTGCAGAGGAGAGAGTACAAATTCAATAGGAGTGGAAGAATGTGCTGTACAGAAATTATTGATTTGGATGAGAGATCCTTTTAAGCCAGTGGCCATTATGATGAATTTATAGTGCTCTCATTTGCCTGTCTGGCAGCCACTGAAAGGGAAGATATAGCAACATGGCCAAGATTTAGAAGAAAAAATGTGAGCCATCCAAATACTTTATCTATCATTCCGTGGTTAGACTTTTCTACAATTGTTGATATAAATATCTGCTATAGATAAAGGTCACTACTCAACAGATACAAAACAGATATTAGCAGTAAGCCTGTTGAAAACTTCCCTCTGTAATATATAGCTTCAAAATCATGAAATCTACAGCGGAGACATAGTGAACACTAATATGAATGCTATGTTCAGCCTTTCCAGTGCCATGCTTCTCATTACCCTACACTTACAGATTTAAATTCCAGTTACGTATTCTTATTCATGGGAATGGAGCTACTAGTATCATACCCCACACCAGGGCCATTGAAGGGGTTCTCCAGGAGTAGAATATTGATGACCTATCGTCAGGATAGGTAATTAATATCAGATTACACCGAGTACCTCCAACTGTTTGAAGAGGCCATGGAACTGGGGTGAATGTTGTGGTCTCTTCCTAGGCCAGTGACATCACATTCATCAGTCACATAACCTTTGTGCTGCTCAGTTCCATTCAAGTTAATGGCCTAGGACTGCGATACCAAGCACAGCCACTTTACTACAATGTATGGCACTGTGCTTGATATGGTATGAGGAGAACGTAGCACTCACCATGGCCTCTTCAAAAAGCTGATCAGAGGTGCCAATTTATAGCTCATATGTATTATACTTCCATAAAACCACTTTAAGTCTTTCATTGTGGTTCCTAAATCTACGTTTCCAAAGTGCTTTGTGCACTAAAGATCCTAGCACCACAGGCAAAATGGCTGCATGTTAATGGGCTGTACTGGCTGTACTGGAAATGTTGCCATAACAACACCACCTTCTCTGACATCACTCAGTGCTCTTCATTTATTGGCTGAAGCTGCTTCTCTTAGACTTCCTGTTCCTCCCACCCCCTGAATTTACTATGTACATTATACTGGTAATATTGAAATGTTTCTTTAAAGTGTATCTCCACCTTTCCTAAAACTAATTAAAAGCTTGGTTAAAAAACTTACAGAACTATTTGACTTTTCAGTGTAGCTTTTCAGGCACCGTAGCATATAATCTCTGTAACTATAAAACAATGCAGGGTAAAAAATTAAAAGGGTTGCCCCACAAGATTTTTTTTCGAGTTTTCAAAGAAGGACCTGGATCTACATACACTGGTATGTCATTAAACATTTTTAATGTCCACAGAGTTATTCAGTGAAATCTATCTGTATAGCGCTACCTTCTGTTTACTTTTTTCTAATTTATTTTTCTACCTCAATGAGGTGAATGGATCTGCTCAGTTCCATCCTTCAACTACTACCAGCTGCAGTGGAAAGGACACATCCCCTGAAAAAGGGCATGCCACTTGAGCTTGAAATAAATCTAGCAGAGAAATTGGAGCAATAAATGGGCAGATCTCTGGATCCATGAGGTGAGGTACAGGGTTGGTTCTGGCTTTGTTGGAAAGAGATTGCCATGTACTATATGGTGTCTGATTTTAATTTGTTTACCTTAATCATGGGATAACCCCTTAAAGGTAGTGATCTGGTGAATTACCATGGGCAGCCTATCCATTTTTGTCTGCACTGCAACTAAATATTCTTCTAGAATTTACAGTATATACCTATTTTGCATGAATAGAAGTACTGAATACACTACTACTGCACCACTATATATCTGTATTGAATATACTGAATACAGACTACTGCACCAATTCCCACAGTATGAAATGTAGAGTACATCATGGACCCTGGCACACTTTCCCCTAAGGCGCTAACTTGGCACTAACAATAACGTTTTAGTTAATTGGGAAGGGTAACTACCTTGTGGCCAAGTAAACAATTTTGAACTTACCCAGACAATATACGAAATCGAAATCTACTTTTCAAAGTTAGAATAGATTTTATGCATCACTAGAGTGCGGCCACATGGTCAGATTTCTTGATGCAGTTTTGGAAGCCAAAATCATGAGTGGATCATAAAAGGAGAGAAACTGTGAAGTACAGATTCAACTTCTACTCTTTTTAGAATTCACTCCAGGTTTTGGCTTCCAAAACTGCATACAGAGACCTGACCGTCTTGCTGTACCCTAATACGCCTATCAACAGTGCAACAATTTCTAAAATCTGCACAGACTTCAAATTGTATATAAATGCCTTTCTGTTCTCAGCTTCTAATGGCAGATATGAAAAGTGTCAGACCACAAAAGCTATAGTCTAACATCTCTCTAACCAATGTTCATTTCTACATGTTCCATTGCATTATTTTTGCTTTCTACATGATCCATTGACAAGAGTGGTGGTCGAAATAGAATCGTTCTTCAGAAAAAATTACTGGATAATAAGCACGATGGTGAAATAATGACCTCTGGCACTTCTGTTAAGGATTAGAATGGTGTAATGTATACAGAATTGACATTTAATGTGTTACATATCATTGAAATGCATGATGTGTAATGCTAAATGTCAAGTGAGCATTTACTACATCTGTACATGTCCCCAGATGTTCTGTCCTACTGGTTAATTACCATAATGTCCTTAGATGAGCTCAGAGACAGACCATGGTTCCTCCTGGGTAGTCGGAGTCCATAAAATAGTAATTGGTGGTTTTTAGCACAGAAGTATAAATATATACTGCTATAAGATTACGCTGTAATTATGCCTTTTGGCTATTTTCTCTGCTTTACCCAGTCCTTATATCATGATTTTCTTCTTTTGAACTATTCAGACTTCAAGAAATATGCAAAGCGATCTAATGTTTTTGGAGTGTCAAATATCTTGACCATTATGAGATCTCCTCAAGAGTTATTTCTCTTTGGTGGAATATTATATGCAACAGAAATTATCAGAAAATGCGCCGTTACAAAATGGTAGTTCAGAAGTAAGTGTCTTCTACATGTGTATAACGGGATGAAGTCTTGAGTGAAAGAGTGACCTTTGGTTAACCTACTCTATTATATATTAAAGAGCATTGCCATCAGGAGCAATCCTCATAAAACATGCATGCTGTCTGGTAGGGTTGATCCTATTAATTAAAACAAATCCTTTCTTGTTAAAATCAGCAATTTATTAATTATGCTAATGAGGGTTTCAGTGCACCTAGAGGTGGGTCCTAGCTCCTTGGAGCACCTCAGCTTCACAGTCAGTCCCCTCTTCTCTTGACTGGCAATGCCAGACATCCTCACTGTCTTCTTGCCTGGCCCTGTAATTCCACACGTACATCTCTGAATCTTCAATTGGTTCCTGCACAGTACATCTCGGCTTTCCCTCATCCTAAGATACTTAGTTCGTATTTTAAGATTTAATGGCTCATGCACTAGATTACAGGGCCAGGCAAGATGACGGTGAGAATGCATGGCCTTGTTAGTCAACAGGAGGGAAAGTGGCTAAGGGTGGACCATGACTTTTAAAAAAAGATGTATAATTGTATCCAGCAGGATCAATTCTTTTAGATATTATGTTTTGGTTTAATAGAGTTGTCTCTGATGACAGATGCTTTTTATAGAGGAACTGCGAGTTATCTAGTTATCATAACTTGGCCCTTGTCACAGTATCTCCAATTTTTACACTTGCCCATTTTTTTCCTGTTTCCAGCACATCAACTTCAAGAATTGACTGTTTACTCACTAAATAATATATTCCACCCCTTTACAGGTACTAGTGTAACAAGATAACCAGTTATTCGTTTTACCTGTCAGTGGTTTTAGTGTTACGGATGATCATTGCATAGACATTTGTTTTTGGGAAGATTCTGTAAACATAACTTATGTATGTGGCTAGCTTTAAATTTAGGAGCAATTTATAAGACAGAAAATCTTTAGGGCCAGATAATGTTTGGTGGGGTCCTCCATCCAAACTCAGGGAGCCAAATCCCACTGGGTCTCCAAATTTATGTATGGCTTTAAGTGGGCTTTATAAAGACAAACATGCCAGCATTTCCCTTAGACTCAAAAGAGAGAACCACTAAGATTCATGGCCACATCTACTGGGCTGGTTAGGACCATGAATGGCAATCCTGGCTAATGCATGATGGAAGATTCGTTTTGAAGATTCACTTTTGAAGATTCATCGCTAATACATTCAAATATGACATAATAAAAGCTATACCAGTTGACATTTCTATAGTGATGAACCTAAAGAGACGTACAAGTCTACTCTTGTTTTTGTACGATAAAGAAAAGAGCAGGATTTGGCACTCACCGATCTTCCAAAAATAGTAGACTTTATTGAAGACAGTCACTTACAAAAACATGAAAGGGGGAGCGGGCGGATGCCTACAGCATGCACAGAGAGGAACAGCAGCGACGGCTGTTTCGCGCTTCCGCGCTTCATCTGGCTGCTGATTGATGACGTTCATCGTCACCGCCTCTTATACTCTGCTACACCGCTACAGAGAAGCGAAACTGCAGCAGAATATAAACATAGCACAAACACGGTAATGTAACAATTAATAAAAACATATGGCAGACAATAAAAACAGCACTCTGGTCAGGAGAAATTAGTCACCGACAAAAACGCTTAGATCGTTCCTATCGTTCATGCCTAGCGGTCCTAATGCTTTTGATCTCATAATCCATCTTGCTTCTTTTTGTAAAAGCATTTTATGCCTATCTCTGCCCTGCATTGGAGACTGAACAAGCTCTATACCTGCAAAACTTAATACGTTTGTGTTGCCCTGATGATCCTTCTGAATATGATCTATCAATCTAGGGCAACCTTTTCCTGAGATTATGGAGTTCAAATGCTCCCTAAATCTTTCATACAGGCATCTTATAGTCTTGCCGAATGTAGAAGCGTCCACAACGGCACAAGACAAGATATACAACGTATTTGCTCTTGCAGGTGATAAAGTCCTGGACCCTAAAACTCATACCACCAAAAAACAGGTATCTTTGTCGGAGATTAAACTTACAACAGGAGCAACCTCCACATCTGTAATTACCGGGAGTAACCACGTCCCTAATCCAATTCTTGGGCCTTTTATCCAGAAAACGGCTCCTAACAATCTTGTCCTTAATTGTGTGACAACATCTGAAAGCAATGCAAGGTTTTTTAGTGGTTAAAGCTGTTAAACCTGCATCTTTCGCCAATAACTCCCAGTTATTATAAATCGCCTTGCGAATTATCAGAGCCATAGCGCTAAATTTGAAGGAAAAGGTGAAGCACTGTCCCTCATTCCCTTCAATGAGCCGTTCATGTTTTCTATTGCGAGAGAGTAGTTCTTTTTGAGTAAAAGAGGAGCCGCTATCAAGGGCCTGATCCAGTAAGTATGCCGGATACCCCCTTCTAAGGAGTCTCCCCTTTAATTCTAGCGACTGGGATTTAAAAGTCTCGTCAGTTTCATTGATCCTTCTCAACCTGACGAACTGTCCATACAGGACGGCTCTCTTAACGCTTTCCGGGTGGAAGCTATCATAGCGGAGCAAGGAATTGGTCGCCGTGGGCTTTCTATAGCCCCTCGTGACCAACTCGTCGCCTTCCACCACCACAGCCACATCCAGAAACTCCAAATGTTGATCTCCAAAATTATAAGTAAAACGCATGTTCATGTCATTATGCTCATTTAAATAACACGTGAACTCCTGGGCTTCAACCTCTGTGCCTGACCAAATAATGAAAATGTCGTCCACACACCGTAGAAATAGTTGGATGTGCCTGAGGAAGGGGTTCTCGACTGAATAGATATATTTATCTTCAAACATTGCCAAAAAAATATTGGCAAATGTACATGCTACAGGAGTACCCATTGCTGTACCGTGTTTTTGCTTAAACCACTGAGAGCCAAACCTGAAAGCATAGTTTGAAAGAACAAAAGATAGTGCATCTTTCACAAATTCCCAGAAAATTCCACTCTTTCCAGTATTCTCCAACATTTCAATCGCGGCTCTAACTCCTGCCTCCTGAGAAATGCGGGTATACAAACTCTCCACATCCAAGGACAACAGACGAAAACCTTTGCACCACCGAAAACATTTCAGCGCTCGAAGGAAATCATTTGTGTCACCCAGATGGGAGAGTACCCCGTCAAGTAATGGCCTCAGGAGCCAATCCAGATATTTGGAGAGTGCTTCAGTCACTGAGCCAATCCCCGAGACAATAGGGCGTCCCGGTGACTTATGGACCTTCGGTAAAAAAAATCAAGAAGGTTTTTTTGGAAACAGTGGAAAAAGTTTTTCAGCCTTTTGTTTGGAAATAAAATCCATGCTCACATATTTGTTCAACAAACCGCGCAAGGGAAAAAAATTCCTTCCCGACTCCAATCAGGCAATCAGAATTACTCCCTGGATCAAGGACCCATCTCTAGTAACTATAACCTGTAATATTATTACCCCCCAGAAATACATCCAGGCGCCTCTTGAACTCTTTTAGTGAACTTACCATTACCACCTCCTCAGGCAGAGAGTTCCATAGTCTCAATGCTCTTACCGTAAAGAATCCTCTTCTATGTTTGTGTACAAACCTTCTTTCCTCCAGACGCAGAGGATATCCCCTAGTCACAGTCACAGTCCTGTGGATAAATAGATCATGGGAGAGATCTCTGTACTGACCTCTGATATATTTATACATAGTTATTAGATCTCCCCTCAGTCGTCTTTTTTCGAAAGTGAATAAGCCTAATTTTGATAATCTTTCTGGGTACTGTAGTCCACCCATTCCAGTTATAACTTTAGTTGCCCTCCTCTGAACCCTCTCCAGCTCTGCTATGTCTGCCTTGTTCACAGGAGCCCAGAACTGTACAGAGTTTCCTTCTCCATCCAGACTTTCTTGTTGGTACACTTCCCTCTTTTTTTCTTCCGTCTGCTCCTGCCCCTTCTGGTGTGTGATCTAAAGGGCCCGCATTATTTTCTATTTTTCTATCACTGTTACCCAAACTGGGTTCATCGAACACACTTGAGTCAGAAACAGTGGTCCAATAGTCCACCTTTGATCGTCGAGGTTGCCGCTTTTTCCGTTGCTGTTGTTTCCTTTTATTCCAGTCGAAGATCCTTCCTGTGTCAAAGTCCGTTTTGTCCCTCAGGAATTTGTCCCTCTTTTTTTCTTTAATTTCAATCTGTAGAATTGTTAACTTTTTCTGTAGTTTTTTGTCAAACATTTGGAACTGGTTTTCAGTTAATCTCCCTTGCAGTTGTAATCTTGCATCGTCAAGTTCCGCTTTTACCTTGACGTATTCCTGTTAGTTTCTGGTAAGTACTAAGTCCATTGCTTTTAGAGAAAAAACAGGATGTAAATTTTGCCATTCACTCACGAAATCTTGGTCATTTTGAAATCCACCTTTTGCCCCCCCTTGTTTGCTGGGAGTAGCATTGACATCTTTTTGCATCAGGTTACCAAGGAGGTAAAATCCTTGGTTTACCCTATGGTACAAAATAACCTTTCAGATGGCAAGAACAGAGCCTTGAGATGGTTGAAATCGCAGGAGGATGTCATAGTGAAACCGGCAGACAAGGGGGGTAATATTGTACTTATGACCAGAGATTACTATGTATCTGAGACCCACCGGCAACTGGAAGACAGTAACGTCTATGAGAAATTAAATTGTGACCCCACTAGTGATATCCAGACCGGCTTACGCGGTTTGTTGAACAAATATGTGAGTATGGATTTTATTTCCAAACAAAAGGCTGAAGAGCTGTTTTCACTGTTTCCAAAAAACCTTCTTGGTATTTTTTACCGAAGGTCCATAAGTCACTGAGCCATCCCCCGGGACACCCTATTGTCTCGGGGATTGGCTCAGTGACTGAACCACTCTCCAAATATCTGGATTAGCTCCTGAGGCCATTACTTGATGGGGTACTCTCCCATCTGGGTGACACGAATGAGTTCCTTCAAGCGCTGAAATGTTTTCGGTGGTGCGAGGGTTTTCGTCTAATGTCCTTGGATGTGGAGAGTTTGTATACCCGCATTCCTCAGGAGGCAGGAGTCAGAGCCGTGATTGAAATGTTGGAGAATACTGGAAAGAGTGGAATTTTCAGGGAATTTGTAAAAGATGCACTATCTTTTGTTCTTTCAAACAACGCTTTCAGGTTTGGCTCTCAGTGGTTTAAGCAAAAACACGGTACAGCGATGGGTACACCTGTAGCATGTACATTTGCCAATATTTTTTTGGCAATGTTTGAAGATAAATATATCTATTCAGTCGAGAACCCCTTCCTCAGGCACATCCAACTATTTCTACGGTATGTGGACGACATTTTCATTATTTGGTCAGGCACAGAGGTTGAAGCCCAGGAGTTCACGTGTTATTTAAATGAGCATAATGACATGAACATGCGTTTTACTTATAATTTTGGAGATCAACATTTGGAGTTTCTGGATGTGGCTGTGGTGGTGGAAGGCGACGAGTTGGTCACGAGGGGCTATAGAAAGCCCACGGCGACCAATTCCTTGCTCCGCTATGATAGCTTCCACCCGGAAAGCGTTAGGAGAGTCGTCCCGTATGGACAGCTCGTCAGGTTGAGAAGGATCAATGAAACTAACGAGACTTTTAAATCCCAGTCGCTAGAATTAAAGGGGAGACTCCTTAGAAGGGGGTATCCGGCATACTTACTGGATCAGGCCCTTGATAGAGGCTCCTCTTTTACTCAAAAAGAACTACTCTCTCACAATAGAAAACATGAACGGCTCATTGAAGGGAATGAGGGACAGTGCTTCACCTTTTCCTTCAAATTTAGCGCTATGGCTCTGATAATTCGAAAGGCGATTTATAATAACTGGGAATTATTGGCGAAAGATGCAGGTTTAACAGCTTTAACCACTAAAAAACCTTGCATTGCTTTCAGACGTTGTCACACAATTAAGGACGAGATTGTTAGGAGCCGTTTTCTGGATAAAAGGCCCAAGAATTGGATTAGGGACGTGGTTACTCCCGGTAATTACAGATGTGGAGGTTGCTCCTGTTTTTTGGTGATATAAGTTTTAGGGTCCAGGACTTTATCACCTGCAAGAGCAAATACGTTGTATATCTTGTCTTGTGCCGTTGTGGACGCTTCTACATTCGGCAAGACTATAAGATGCCTGTATGAAAGATTTAGGGAGCATTTGAACTCCATAATCTCAGGAAAAGGTTGCCCTAGATTGATAGATCATATTCAGAAGGATCATCAGGGCAACACAAATGTATTAAGCTTTGCAGGGATAGAGCTTGTTCAGTCTCCAATGCAGGGCGAAGATAGGCATAAAATGCTTTTACAAAAAGAAGCAAGATGGATTATGAGATCAAACGCACTAGGACCGCTAGGCATGAACGATAGGAACGATCTAAGCGTTTTTGTCGGTGACTAATTTCTCCTGACCAGAGTGCTGTTTTTATTGTCTGCCATATGTTTTTATTAATTGTTACATTACTGTGTTTGTGCTATGTCTATATTCTGCTGCAGTTTCGCTTCTCTGTAGCGGTGTAGCAGAGTATAAGAGGAGGTGACGATCAACGTCATCAAACAGCAGCCAGACGAAGCGCGGAAGCGCGAAACGGCCGTCGCTGCTGTTCCTCTCTGTGCATGCTGTAGGCATCCGCCCGCTCCCCCTTTCATGTTTTTGTAAGTGACTGTCTTCAATAAAGTCTACTATTTTTGGAAGATCGGTGAGTGCCACATCCTGCTCTTTTCTTTGTCGTATATTTACAAGTTTGCTGGCTATCTGGATCGTTTGAGCACCACCTCTCCACAACACACACCTGGTGCCTTCCATGTGGAGATTCCTGAGGCACTAAAAGGATGTTTGGGAATATTTGCAGGCAGTGCCCTCTCCCTATCCTTCTATTCTTCGGATACATACTACTCTTGTTTTTGGCTTTAAAAACGGCATAAAAAAACCTGCTCATGTGACTATACCCTAATGGTAATAGAGTCCATTAAGAGCTACTATATATTACATGGAGCTGGATCTATGGTAGATATATGAGAACAATTATCGGTATATGTGAAGGCCTTACTGTTTATAATATTGTAATTACTGGTGCCATACCTAATTGCTCTCTCTTGAGATTTTCTGCAACAGTTTGTAGTGTAAAGCAATTCAGCTGCTACTGAACCTCATAATACTATATACTCCAGGTAACACAAGATCTATTATTGGGACAGTGCTTTAAAATCTAAATATTTAATGAATAAATATATAAATATATATCATAAAATATGATAAATATGAATTCTACATTCTACATTAAAAATTGTATAGAATTGAAATAATGCTGCAAATTGCGGGTTGATTCATTGATTTTGATTTTTCTGCATGCTTGATTAACTTATTTTAAGACTCTGCTTGTAGAAGAACTGGCATACATTGGGTGTGACTAATTGCAGGCCATGTTCAAGAATCAGAGGACACTTACTTCTGCCAGATGAGTAATATGTCTTAAGTAACAGCCTATATCAATATCTGTGAGTAATATAGATATTACTCACAAGTATATCAGATCTCAAATAAAAAGGCTATTTCTGCTGAGTCTCAGTTTTTATTTTATTTATAAGAATCCTGTGAGCAAAGATGATTATGAATTCCTAAAGGTTTATTATACCTCTCAGAGGAGAATATGTTTGTAGGGTCTATTTTGGATATTGGTCTTTTGCAATATATGCAGGCTTCGAAATTCAGGTTGCAGTTGTCTGGAACTTGAATGAATTCATATGAAGTAGAGTATCAGATATCTTCTCTAAATTAATCTTTAGATTTATGGCACAAGCTTGTCTTGAATTACCTTACTTACAGTCCAACTTTTTTCAGTTAGACAAGCATATGTGTGTTACTCAGTACAGGTGTGTATACAGTCGTGGTCAAAAGTTTTGAGATTCACTAAGTTTGCTGCTTTAGTGTTTTCCTACCTTATTGACAGATGTTCTATGGTATACTGAACTACAAGTACAAGTACTTTTATTGACAAATACATCAAGTTTATGCAAAGATTCAAGAATAACAATACAGACTACGGTGAAATTCCCCACAGGGAAAGAAGGTAATACGACCCAAATATTAATAAAACATATCAAAAGATCTCTACTGATTATAACAAAACACATAAAACTACCCAATAATTAAAGAAATATACCAGTACAAAAAAAGATAAAAAGGTATCACCCAATAAGATGTAATGAATTAAACCTCCGAAACATACCAAAGACAGCAAACCAAAAACAATAATATGGGGTCCATAGAACTATATATCAGGCCTGAAGATTACACTAGTAGACACAAAATAATTAAGAATTATTAATATAAAAGGGCAACAGTTGTGCCACAGCAATGTGCCTCAGTAATCCTCAAATATTGTGAATTCCCACAGTATATAGTTAACAGAGCCCAAAACAATATATCATGACGACTCAAATAATCATGCAAATAATCATACACAACACTGCCTTAAGCTACAATAAGACCAAAAGAGCCCATGTGCCCCTGATACCAAACAGAAGTAACCTC
This sequence comes from Rhinella marina, assembly GCA_900303285.1. Lineage (NCBI taxonomy): Eukaryota > Metazoa > Chordata > Amphibia > Anura > Bufonidae > Rhinella > Rhinella marina. Next base: position 50,008 of record ONZH01004531.1, on the reverse strand, counting down.
TCATACATACATGTTGGGGGATCTTTGGTACAGGAGACCAATGTACCTCGGCATATACATTATCGAGCTTGATCATGCAAGTCACCTGTTTTTATGGCTTGCTCCTCTGTATAAATTAGCACATCACTCCATTATCTATTAGACCTTCTGATTAAGCTTTTCATAAGCAAAGCACACATTGAGGAGCTGGAGCAGAGAGTCAGTAACTGCCTCTGATATGTGGTTATATGGACCTCATGGCCCTTGTGTCTGCCTATACCTTTCAGTGACTATGTTATTTCATTTTTTGGGGGGTTCTTGGTATATTTTGGGGGTTTAATTCAGTACAGCTTATACGGTGATACCTTTTTATATTTTTGTACTTGTATATCTTTTTAATTATTGGGTTGGGTTGTTAAATGGCTCGTATTACCTCCTTTCCCTGTTGTGAATTTTGTGGTAGGTTTTATGCTATATTTTGGTAGTTGATTTATTTGGAGGCATTATTGTTGTAAGATTCAATATTAACAATATTGGAGTTTATCATAATTTCTGTGTGATTTACCCCAGGTTCTCATTGGGATTCAGATCTGGTGAGTTTCCTGGTCATGGACCCAAAATTTTAATGTTTAGTTATCTCTTTTGCCTTGTGACACAGTGCTCCATCATGTTAGAAAAAGCATTATTGGGGTCATTTGGAAAGTTGTAATTAGAAGATGTTGTGATACCATTCTTTATTCATGAGAGTGCAAAATTGTGAGTGAGCCCACTCCTTTTGATGAGAAACATTCCATACATGAATAGTCTATGGATTCTTTACTATTGGCACGCACAGTGAGGCAAAGGCTTTTGGAGGATGGCTGGGTAACAAGACGTTATACTGTATGGGGGCAGCCACAAGGAGACATTATACTGTATGGGGGCTACAAGGAGATATTATACTGTATGGGGGCCACAAGGAGACATTATACTGTATGGGGGCAGCCACAAGGAGACATTATACTGTATGGGGGCTACAAGGAGATATTATACTGTATGGGGGCCACAAGGAGACGTTATACTGTATGGGGGCCACAACGAGATGTTATACTGTATGGGGGCCACAGGTTGAGGTTATACTGTATGGGGCAGACACAAGGAGACGTTATACTGTATGGGGCCAGTCACAAGGAGACATTATACTGTATGGGGGCAGCCACAAGGAGACATTATACTGTATGGGGCAGCCACAAGGAGACGTTATACTGTATGGGGCCAGTCACAAGGAGACATTATACTGTATGGGGGCAGCCACAAGGAAACATTATACTGTATGGGGCAGCCACAAGGAGACGTTATACTGTATGGGGGCAGCCACAAGGAGACGTTATACTGTATGGGGGCAGCCACAAGGAGACGTTATACTGTATGGGGGCAGCCACAAGGAGACGTTATACTGTATGGGGCCAGTCACAAGGAGACATTATACTGTATGGGGGCAGCCACAAGGAGACATTATACTGTATGGGGCAGCCACAAGGAGACGTTATACTGTATGGGGCCAGTCACAAGGAGACATTATACTGTATGGGGGCAGCCACAAGGAAACATTATACTGTATGGGGCAGCCACAAGGAGACGTTATACTGTATGGGGCCAGTCACAAGGAGACATTATACTGTATGGGGGCAGCCACAAGGAAACATTATACTGTATGGGGCAGCCACAAGGAGACGTTATACTGTATGGGGACAGCCACAAGGAGACGTTATACTGTATGGGGGCAGCCACAAGGAGACGTTATACTGTATGGGGGCAGTCACAAGGAGACGTTATACTGTATGGGGCCAGTCACAAGGAGACATTATACTGTATGGGGGCAGCCACAAGGAGACGTTATACTGTATGGGGGCAGCCACAAGGAGACGTTATACTGTATGGGGGCAGCCACAAGGAGACGTTATACTGTATGGGGGCAGCCACAAGGAGACGTTATACTGTATGGGGCAGCACAAGGAGATGTTATACTGTAAGGGGGAAGCCACAAGGAGATGTTATATTGTATGGGGCCACACGGAGACGTTATACTGCATGGGGGCAGCCACAAGGAGACGTTTTACTGTATGGGGGCCACAAGGAGACATTATACTGTATGGGGGCAGCCACAAGGAGACGTTATACTGTATGGGGGCAGCCACAAGGAGAGATTATACTGTATGGGGGCAGCCACAAGGAGACGTTATACTGTATGGGGGCCACAAGGAGACGTTATACTCTATAGGGGCCACAAGAAGATGTTATGCTGTATGGGGGCTACAAGGAGACATTATACTGTATGGGGCCACAAGGAGACATTATACTGTATAGGGGCCACAAGTAGATATTATACTGTATGGGGCCACAAGGAGACATACAGCCCTCCTCAAGAATACCCATCCAGTCACTAAGTCAGCCAGTTTCCAACCTTTTTGCCTGCCGGGTGATGGTAACGCAGCACTACTCAGGACTCGAGCCAAGTCACGGAGGTGGCAGGCTGGCACCGCAGGTCACTGAGGTTGGGGCAGACGGGGGCAGGTGGTGGCAGGCGGCCACACATCAGGGGGGCGCATATTTTCCAGCCGGGTGCGCCCTGCTGCTTGATCACACTGACACTGGCCAGCGCAGCAGCAGACGCTGGGTCCTGGGAACACGCAGACGCCCGCCCTGCTGCCCCAGCCAGGATCATGAGAAGTTCAGGTCAGGTCTGGCCCAGGGTGAGGTCGTGTGTGTGTGTGTGTGTGTGTGGGGGGGGGGTTGGGCACTGGGATTATTTTGATGTGTGTGGGCTTTTTACCCGCTTACTGAGCAGGGCTCGCCGGCTTGTGTGCAGAGGGGCGGGGCCTTCTGTGCGCGCCAGGCCCCCCTGCACCGCGGGCCCCATAACAGTGGCGTGGTCTGCCTACATTGGCGGTATGCCACTGCTCTCAGCCTAATAAAGGGACAGCACTTCCTAATGTTTCCCTAGGCAATGGTTTGCTGTCTAGGTTATCAAGTTATAGCAAAGGTGTCATTCTCTGTTTGACTTCAGTGTACTGAACTCCAGCCTGACAACCGAATGTGACTTCTAGCTGCCTGCCATGATCTTAGCCTGTTCTCTGATTGCCCTTCTGCCACCTGCTCTTAATTCAGACTTGTGTCTCATATACACTGGTATGCTTTCTGCCCTAAACTTGACCTGTCTCCTGACTATGTATATTGCCTGATCACTCTGTACCTGCACCATTATCTCTGATCTTCTTGGGTCAGCTGTACTCACGGACTACTCCAGGAGGTAGTGGCCTGGTTGGTTCCCTGTAGCAAAGTTCACATCCTTGTATAGAGGTGAAACAGTGAGTACCAGGGGACTGCCAGTACTATGCTCTTAGGTTTAGCCTGAAGCCAAACTGGTCAGATGAAAGAATATATTGGTTGCCCTTCACTAGATAGGTTAAACACATTTTTCTTCATTGTTCCACTTCAAGGCTGCTGTTAATATACACCAATATTTAGATTTTTTTACAACTCTTGATAATAAATTTGGGGCTCTCCATCAACTCAATTTTAGAGCATTTTGTTTAGTCAACTGGAATTGGTGCCTTATAGCTTGCAGCCTACCGCATATATCACTGTATTTGCTGGTAGCCCAACAGTCCCCTAAGTTAAATCATGATTTATTGGACAATTCTGTCAGAATCAACCACCTGAATTCAATCGAGAGAATTTATGAAATAATTTTTTGCCACTTTAGTTGAAGTAAATCGATTCACATTTTTGCAAAAAAAAAATGTCTATTTCCATGGAACGTGTGGACTTGCCCATAAGCTACACTTCCAAAGGTGAAATGACCATCTAACTCTTTGCAGTCACTGCTATGAACCTACCCTACAATTTAACTTCATTACAATGGTCTCTCCTTCTAAAGTGAATTAATGTGGTATGTAGAGATTATAGGTAACTGGAAATACTTTCTCTTACACATGTCTGTTGAAATCCTGGCTTCTCATCAGAAACAGCTAAATATGTTAAAAAAACAGAGATGTAAAAAACAGCACTGAAGGCAATTATACTGTGCCCTGGTTTGTCATTTGTAACCGAACTCTTGTGCATTGACTGTGTCTCATTTATGGACACATTGCCCATTCACAGCGTCAAAATGAACAACTGCATCCACAACTTTCAATGAATCCTGACAGCTGACAATGCCAAGAAGCCACAGTCCTGTATTGTCTTCTCGAGTCTTCTATATTGGGAGATACTGTCTGACAATAATAATCCTACATCATCCTAAACGTTTATTGAAAAGGTTTAGATCTTCCTTGTGATCTTCCTGCCATTGTGTTAATTTACTGCTCATTGTGTGGATGTGTGTATAGTATTTCTATAGTGTTATGATGCTCAACAAATTCCAATGACCTGAGTATATGGGAATGATAAAGAGGTCACCTCTTTAACCCTTTAATGACTGGGAAATTTTCAATTTTTACGTTTTTTTTACTCCCAACCCTCCCAAAGCCATAACTTTTTAAAAATGTTTTTTATTCACATAGCTGTATGAGGGCTTATTTTTACAGGACAAAATGCACCTTCTAATGGCACCATTAAAAAAAATTCCAAATGGAGAGGAAAAAAACACCATTCCGACACAGTTTTATGGAGGGGGGGTTTACACCATTTCATATGCAGTAAAACTGACCTGTTACTTTTATTCTCCAGGTCGTTATGATTATGTCAACCACATATGTATAGTTTTCCTTGCATTTTAATACTGAAAAAAATAAAAACGTTGAAAAAAATATTTTTTTCTATTCATAGCCATGTTCTGACCCCTTTAGCGTTTTTGTTGTTTTGTGTATGGAGCTTTGTGATGTCTCATTTTTTTCAGGGCAATCTGTACTTTTCAATGATACCGTGGAGGGTAAAGCAGGGTTAAAAAGCAGTCATTTTATGTTTCAGAGTTTTCACATGCGGCAATGCCCATGGTGTGTATTTTGTATTGTTTACATATTTTTTGTTACATTTTGGGGAAAGGGGAGTGATTTGAATTTTTATATATTTTTTTATTTCCAAAAATATTTTTTTTTACACTTTTTTTTATAGTTGTCTCATACATTAGCATTGGAGTCAATGAGAAATTACTATGTTCCTAAGGAGCTCTGCCACAGGCAGGGGCTCCATAGAAACTAATATGCAACAGCCTTCTGTCAACAGGAGGACAGGGGCTGCTGTATACATGCTCTGGCTCCCCCGATCCCCGCCGGAGCACACCTGGAACTGCACACCTCTGAGTTTTAGGGCAGCCACATGCTGTTCTCACATTTGACCACGGCATCTGTAAGGTTAAAAGCCAGCAGGCATTAGTGCCGGGTGTCTGCTGTTTAAAGGGATTCTGTCAGCAGGATATGGGGTATAGAGATAATGGTATCGCCCTTACTGCTTTCATTCCAAATATGTTACTCTTACTGTTATGAGAGCTGTATTTTGCTTAAAAAAGCGTTTTTATTCATATTATAATTACTTACATAAGGAGCCCAAGGGGATGTCCTGTGGGCCGTTGGAGCCCGGCCACGCCGCATATTTTCGAGCCCAGCACCGCCCTCCCGCTAATTATTCACGCCCCTTCATCGCTGTGTTCTCCTCCCGCTGTGGCACAGACTCTGGTATGTATGGCGCATGCGCGAGATGCGCCACAGCCGGAGGAGAACCCAGCGATGAAGGGGCGTGAATAATCAGCGGGAGGGCGGTGCTGGACTCCAACAGCCCACAGGACATCCCCTTGGGCTCCTTATGTAAGTAATTATAATATGAATAAAAATGCTTTTTTAAGCAAAATACAGCTCTCATAACAGTAAGAGTAACATATTTGGAATGACAGCACTAAGATCCGATACAGAGATGTCATTATCTCTATACCACATATCCTGCTGACAGAATCCCTTTAAAACAGCAGACACCTGGTGGCCATGTCCCCTGCTGCAAGCAGAAGTGGGCACCATTTTACATTGCCGGTTGCCCATGTAAATTTACTGTCGGTGGTCAGAATAGGGTTAAACATATCAAATACAAATTAATATATTTTTATATTTACACAGATTGAGAGTCGCAGCTGGTGTGTATTGAGTAATACCAACTTAGGGACTTCTCTAAAAAATGAACAGTTATTCAAAAATTCCATTTTTTTAGCACTCTTGTATATTACAGACTTAAAGTAATGTGTTTATTCTATTTTTTGAAAATAAAAAAGCTTAATATACAAAATAATACAACACTGAAATAGCCAAATAGAATTAAAAATGAAAATTCTGACAATTTGAATGAAATAATGTAAATGGCAAACTAAAGGAAACATTCCAGTTTATAAGCCTTGCTTGTGTAAAATATATAAATTATAGAACTTGGGGTAATTTTATACACTTTGTGAAACATGTATATAGGCTGCGCAGGACAAGGACCTTTGCAAGTTTTTAATTTATATCGCCAGTCTTACATATAAAATAAAAAGAAACCTAAGCCTACATCAGAGGAAAACTTTCCAAGTCTTCTATCTTGAGCAACAGCTGTCAGCCAAAGTCCATATGACACATTACACGTACAGTAAATTAGATGAAATTGAGAATAATTGCTTTGCTGCAAAAGCCTACATACTGTAAAAAAAATGAGAAGTGTAAAAAACATTGTGCAGAAAATGAAATCTAAATACTTGAAAGGTAAGGTTAGGTTCTGCTAACTGCGTCTTATTTTCCCAAGAATACATGATAATAAGTAAAACGTAGAAAGAACCAGATAAGTGTACCTCCAATACTTGGGTTAAACATGGACATTTGTTAGACAATTTTAATAGCCACATACTTAGTTACAGATATACAGTTTACTAGACAGCATGTGCAGATCACTCTATAAGAAAACAAAATTCCAGATCACCAACATCATGGAATCATCTATCCTAATGCACAGATCCCATCTCAGTGTGACCAAATATATATGGAAGAAGTGACTGTTAACGCAGTCCAAGAATTTGGAATAAAATCCAACTTTATTTCACTTAAAATTCAACATCCAAAGTGTGCACAAGTATGGCTTTCTGACCAGCGGCAGATTGGCCATAGACCTTACAGGGAAATTTCCCGGTGGGCCGATGCCCAGGGGGCCGTCTGGGCCCTCCTCATGTCTGGCAAGTGGAAGTTTTTGGGGATGTATTTTGTGCTGCTGGCAGTATTTTGTGATGGACTGTGGTATTTCGCTCTGTTGGGGTGGTATAATGTGACACAATATGGTATTGCTGGCTATGCCTTCCATCAATTTGGACCCGACTTCAAAATGGGGCCACTTTTAGTATTTTTTCCAGGGCCACTTTAAGTTCCCAGTCCGCCCCTGTTTCTGACACTGACCACATCCTTAGTTATGGCATGAAGTTCTCAAAACCTGCCACCACTTTAAATACACATGAGTCAGTCCTAACTTATCCTCCTCCTTCAGTTGCTTTTGCACGCCACGTCATCCGTGAAGGTTCCTAGCAGACACATGGTGGAGAGCATGATGTGGAAACTGTTCTTCTTCGAGCATCCCTTATTTCGTCAGTGGGAGAATTTGCTGCTATAAATATCAGTGGGTTCATATAGTTGATGTCCCTACTCACAAATTTGGTCGCCACTTTGAAGTACTAGAGTATTTGACATGTATCCCCGCCTAAGCTCAAAATACCACATTCTCCCTGTTGTGGTGGTCTTGTGCATGATTTAATCGTTGACCACTTTACAATGTCAATACAGGTAGTCCAGCATACTGTATGCAAGGTGGACATCAAAGACCACGTGGTGTGAAAGGCAGACTGTATGGTATGTAACCTAGAACAATATACCAATTTTTGGTGACATATCACTATTAGTAACATAGTAACATACTGTAGTTTATAAGGCCAAAAAAGACATCTGTCCATCCAGTTCGGCCTGTTTTCCTACAAGTTGATCCAGAGGAAGGCAAAAAACCCCTGTGAGGTAGAAGCAAATGTTCCTCACTTTAGGGGAAAAAATTCCTTCCCGACTCCAATCAGGCAATCAGAATTACTTCCTGGATCAACGACCCATCTCTAGTAACTATAACCTGTAATATTATTACACTCCAGAAATACATCCAGGCCCCTCTTGAACTCTTTTAGTGAACTTACCATCACCACCTCCTCAGGCAGAGAGTTCCATAGTCTCACTGCTCTTACCGTAAAGAATCCTAAAACTTTATGTTTTAGATATATCTAAAACAATGAGTGACGTCACATCCGTGACATCTGTTTCAGTAAGCAACACCAGGATTAATATTATTGAAGATTTGTTAATAGCTGATTAACAAACCAATGTAAGTATTGTATAACATTAGCTATAGCAGCACTTACTCACAGCAATGGCTGCCTGTGCAATGCAATGTACAGCGTTGTGCTTGGTAAGCTGTGAAAAGGCTGCAGCACTCACAGGAGCACCGGTGTCTTCTCTGCTGACAGCTGATTGGCAGGGGTCCTACTGTAGTTGTTGGACCAGCACCGATCAGATACTGATGGCCTGTCCAGAGGATAGGTCATCAGTAGCAAAATCTTAGAAAACCCTTTTAAGGGCTCATTCAGATGACCGTACTATTGCGGGTCTGCAATAATGCGGACCCGCAATACTACGGTTGCCACACGGTGTGTGTTCCGCAGAGCTGCGGAACACATGGCCGGGCGCCCTATTCAAAATGCCTATACTTGTCTTCTGTTGCGGACAAGTATAGGACATCCTTTATCTTTTTATGTGGGGCCGCGGCACGGAGCTGGCTCCATGCCGAGGCTGCCCGCTCCCATAGAGGTGAATAGGGCTGCATCTATTCCGCAATATTGGCCCCATTCATACGGTCGTGTGAATGGGGCCTAATACTGATGGCTTATTCTCAGGATAGGTGATCTGCTCCTTGACTGAGGTAAAACTAATTCCCCTACCAGCTGTCCCTCATATAAATTCGGACTCCCTCTAATTTGCTCCCCTGCACAGCCCACCATCTTTAACCAATTACACCAGATATCACAGCTAATGCCTAATTAAAGCTCCCGTTTGGTGCTTTAGAGGCTTTAATTTAATGCCATGCCGCTGACCTTTTATTGTGCTGTTACACTGCTTATGCAACCATAAATCCCATGGGCTCTTCCATTCCTTAAAGGGGTTGTGTCATTTCAGCAAGCAGCATTTATCATGTAGAGAAAGTTAATACATGGCACTTACTAATGTATTGTTATTATCCATATTGCTTCTTTTGCTGGCTGTATGCATTTTTCTGTTATATTATACACTGCTTGTTTCCATGGTTACAGACCACCCTGCAATCCATCGGTGGTGGTTGTTCTTGCACACTATAACAAAACGTGTCAGCCTCTCTGGTGGCCGGGACTATGGGAGCACTCATATGCTAGTACATTTTCCTATAGTGTGCAAGCACGACCACCACTGCTAGATTGCAGGATGCTCATAACCATGGAAATAGAGATGAGCAAACATGCTGGTCCGAGCTTGGTGCTTGTTCGAGCATTAGAGTATTCGTACATGCTCAATACTCGGATGAGCATATCGCGATACTCGAGGAAATGGCATATTCCTCTTCCTGCATGTTAGGCGCCTTTTTCTCAGCCAATCAACATGCAGGAGAGTCACTCAAAAATTAAGTGGTTTGCGGTACAATAGCCGCCATTTAAAGACTACCTTTTTTCTCTCAGTTATATATACACTACAGTGCAGTGAACAATTCTGTCGTGTGCTGTACAGTAGCGTCAGTCTACAAAATACGTTTTTTTGTCTCAGTTATATATACTACAGTCCAGTGAACAATTCTGTCATGTGTGGTATAGTAGCGTCAGTCTAGAAAATAAGTTTTTTCTCTCAGTTATATATACTACAGTCCAGTGAACAACTATGTGGTGTGCGGCACAGTAGCCACAGTCTAGTGGTGACACCAACAAGTGACCAAGTTAGTTGAGGTAGCAGGTGAGCCACCCAAAAATTTACCCTGACACAGCATGGCGGTGAACCCATAGTGACCAAGTTACACTGAGGTAGCAGGTGAAGCACATAAAATTTTACCCTGACACAGCATGGCGGTGAACCCAGAGTGACCAAGTTAGACTGAGGTAGCAGGTGAAGCACATAAAATTTTACCCTGACACAGCATGGCGGTGACACCCCCAATTTAACAAGTTACTTGAGGTAGCAGGTGAGCAACCCAAAAATTTACCTTGACACAGCATGGCGGTGACACTACCAATGCCTTGGTCAGACTGAGATTGCAGTCACATGGCTGTAGGTGAGCCTCCCAAAAATTTGTTTTGGAGTGTCTGAAGTTGACCCTCTAGAAAAATAGTTTTTGAGTGTCTGTAGTTGACGCTCCTAAAAAAGTTATTGGAAAGAGGGCCTGTAGGTGGCCCTCCGTAAACATTGTTTGTAAAGAGCGCCAGTTGGCCCTCAGAAAAATTGCCTGTTGGCTCAGCGTTTGTGTGCGAAGAGAAGTAGGAGGAAGAGGAGAGGATACATAAAGAATCTTCATGTTGAGCTGCTTTCCCCCGGTGGAGATTTGAATTCCGGTGAAATCCAGGTTTTATTCATTTCAATAATCATCAGCCTGTCAGCGCTGTTAGTTGACAAGCGTGTACGCTTATGAGTGATGATACCACCAGCTGCACTAAAGACCCGGTCTGACAACACGCTAGCGGCAGGGCAGGTCAGCATCTCCAAGGCGTACAGCGCCAGTTCAGGCCACGTGTCCAGCTTTGCAACCCAGTAGTTGTATGGAGCAGAGTGATCACGCAGGACGTTGGTATGGTCAGCTAGGTACTCCCTCACCATCTTTCTGAACAGCTCCCCCCTACTCTGCCTAGACTGGGGATGGGTGACATAGTCTTGCTGGGGTGCCATAAAACTTGCAAAGGCCTTGGAGAGTGTTCCCCTGCCAGTGCTTGACAAGCTGCCTGCTCGCCTCCTCTCCCCCGCTAGTTGGCCCAAAGAACTACGTCCTCTGCCGTTAGCGGTGTCAGATGGGAAGGATAGTTTCAGCTTGTGCACCAGGGCCTGTTGATATTGATTCACGCTCATACTCCTTTCCTCTACAGCAGGGGTGCACAACGTTTTCTGGATGGGGGCCACATAGCCAGACTGAACCGATGACGAGGGCCAAAAAATAAAATTTAAAGGGGTATTAACAACTGAAATACTGCATTTATGGCATATTGAACACACAGTATATACTATTAATGTCTAGTTACAGTCCCAGGGCTCCCATCTAATTGGAGAAATACATGAAAAATACATTAAGCAGCCTCAAGACATAGACATACATGTCTGTTACCAGATGTTTGGGGGCCGCACAGAATGGTATCAAGGGCCTCATGTGGCCCCCGGGCTGCAGGTTGTGCACCCCTGCTCTACAGGAATGAGAGTGTTGGCAAAAATGCTTCTAACGTGAGGGTCATGGGAAAGGCAGCCTAACATGAAGTCTGCCATGTGCGCCAGAGTCCCAACACGCAAGAATTCCCTCTCCTCAATAGGCTGACTCTCCATTTCCTCCTCCTCCAACTCATCCTCTTCAGCCCATACACGCTCAACAGATAAGAAGGAATGAGCATAGGTACCCTCTTCAGTCTCACCAACAGTCTCCTCCTCTTCCTCCTCATGCTCCCCCTCCTCCAATACACGCTGAGAAACAGACCTGATGGTGGTCTGGCTATCACGCAACGTATCTTCTTCCCCCATCTCCTGTGACAAGCACAAAGCCTCTGACTTCATGGTGAGCAGTGAGTTTTCAGCAGACAAAGCAGCGGGATGGTGACGCTGATAATGACGGCATCGCCGCTGACCATCTGTGTTGACTCCTCAAAGTAGCTTAACACCTGACAGATATCAGACATCCACGTCCACTCCTCATTGTAGACTTGAGGAAGCTGACTAACCTGACTACCAGTTCTCGTGGAAGTTGTCATCTGGCAGTCTATAATCGCTCTGCGCTGCTGGTAAACCCTGGCTAACATGTGTAATGTGGAATTCCATCGTGTGGGCACGTCGCACAACAGTCGGTGAGCTGTCAGTTGTAAGCGCCGTTGCACTGCCCTGAGAGTGGCAGCATCTGTGGTTGACTTGCGGAAATGCGCACAGATGCGTCGCACCTTGGTGAGCAAATCAGACAAATTGGGGTAGGTCTTGAGGAACCGCTGAACCACAAGATTGAACACGTGGGCCAGTTTTATATGCAGTGTTTATATGGGTTGTTGTTACTTTGGGAAATAGTATTGGTGTATAATGGCACATGTGTGAGTCTGCCGAGTTGCAGAGCCGCTACCAGGTTACGCCCGTTGTCACACACAACCATGCCTGGTTTGAGGTTCAGCGGCGCCAGCCAAAGATCGGTCTGCGCCATGATGCCCTGTAACAGCTCTTGGGTGGTGTGCCTCTTGTCACCTAAGCTCAGCAGTTTCAGCACTGCCTGTTGGCGCTTACCCACGGCAGTGCTGCTGCGCCTAGAGCTACCAACTGAAGGCGCCGTGCTCACGGATTGTAATTGAGAGTAGGAGGAGGGGGAGGAGGAGGAGGGGTTGGAGGAAGAGGCATAATAAGTCTGATAAACCGTGAAAGAGGTAGGCCCCGCAATCCTCGGTGTGGGCAGTACATGAGCGGCCCCAGGGTCAGACTCGGTAACAGCCTCCACCAAGTTAACCCACTGTGCCGTCAGGGAGATATAGCATCCCTGCCCGCCAGCACTTGTCCACGTGTCCGTGGTTAGGTGGACCTTCTCAGTAACCGCGTTGGTCAGGGCACGGATGATGTTCTCTGACACGTGCTGGTGTAGGGCTGGGACAGCACAACGGGAAAAATAGTGGCGGCTGGGGAACAAGTACCGAGGGACAGCCACTGCCATCAGGTTGCAGAAAGCCTCAGTCTCTACCAGTCTATAGCGCAACATCTCCAGGCTCAGCAGTTTGAAAATGTGGACATTTAGGGCTTGTGCATGTGGGTGGGAGGAATTGTATTTGCGTTTGCGCTTGCGCTCCAATGTCTGATACAAAGACAGCTGAATGCTGCGCTGGGACACATTGGTGGAGGGTGTGGAGGATCGTGAAGGTGAAGGGGTGGTTGTAGGGTGGGAGGTGCTCGTGCCGGGGTCCTGGGTGGGGGGTTGACTCGCAGAGCCAGCATGTGACACAGGGGAAGGAGCAGTGGTGTGACCCGCAGGAGGTGAACGGCCTTGGTTCCACTGAGTCGGGTGTTTAGCACTCATATGCCTGCACATGCTTGTAGTGGTTAGGCTGGTAGTGGTGGCTCCCCTGCTGATCCTGGTGTGGCACAGGTTGCACACCACAGTCCGTCGGTCATCCTCACTTTCTTTAAAGAACCTCCAGACTTGCGAACATCTAGGCCTCGGCACGGGAGCTTCACTCCGTGAAACAGTTGCTGATCTACTTGCTCTAGCCCTGCTTCTCCCTCTGGCCACCCCACTGCCTCCTCAAACCTGTAATGGTGCTGCACTTGCCTCCCCCTCAGAAGCACTGTCTTGACTAGGCTTACCAACCCAGCTCGGGTCAGTCACCTCATCATCCACCAGCTCTTCCTCCGATTCCTCACTCTGCTCCCCCCTCGGACTTACTGCCCTGACAACAACATCACTGTCTGACAACCGTGTCTCATCATCATCATCATCCGACACCTCTTGACACACTACTTGCACTTAGTCCGCACTCTCATCACCCACAGACTGCTAAAGTTTGAAATTTTGGGCATCGGGACAGAGCAACTGCTCCGGTTGCTGCTGAGTAGTGGTTTGTGACTCTGGCAAGGGTCCTGAAAAGAGTTCCTGGGAGTATGTCGGATCTGAATCCATATTTTCCATGGGGGGGGCCAGGCTGGGGGAAAGAAGGTTGAGCTGGAGGAGCCAGAGGTCTACTCCCTTGGCTAACGTGGGTGGACTGCGTGGAAGACTGGGTGGTGGATAAATTACTGGATACATTATCAGCTATCCACGTCATCACCTGTTCGCACTGTTGTGGTTCCAAATGTGCTGTACCTTGTGACCCTGTAAGTTGCGAGATGAAGCTAAGGAGCGAACCTCTGCGGCGTTCCACTGCTCCCTCATCAGCAGGTACTGTGTCACCCAACCCAGGACCACAGCCTCTGCCCCCTACATCACTTGGACACCAACGTCCTCGTCCTAGACCCTTAGCCTTGGGGTTCAAAATTTTGTGTATTCACTAAACTGTAGAATTAATATATGAGGCCAAAACCATTTTCAGTAGACTGTACAATTACTATCTGAGGCCAAAAACGTATTCTCTAGACTGCGGCTAGTGTACCGCACACCACACAATTTTTCACTGGACTGTAGTACATATAAGTAAAAAAAAAAAAACTTATTCTCTAGACTGTGGCTACTGTACCGCACACCACACAATTTTTCACTGAACTGTATTAAATGTATCTGAGAGAAAAAACATATTCTCTAGACTGAGGCTAGTGTACCACACACCACACAATTTTTCACTGGACTGTAGTATATATAAGTGATAGAAAAAACATATTCTCTAGACTTCGGCTACTGTACCGCACATCACAGAATTGTTCACTGGACTGTAGTCACCGCCATGCTGTGTCAGGCTAAATTTTTGGGTGGTTCAGCTGCTATGTTTGTCTAACCAAGCCACTCTGGGGTTCACCGCCAAGCTGTAAACTGCAATCTCAGTCTTAACAAGTCATCCTGGGGTTCACCCCCGTGCTGTAAACTGCAATCTCAGTCAAACTTTGTAATTTAGAGGTTCACCACCAAGGTGTGCTAGACTACAATTTTAGCGGGTTCACCTGCAATCTCAGTCACAGACTGTCATTCAGGGGTGCACCACCATGCTTTTTTAAACCATTTGTTTCTGAGGGTCACCTCCAGGCTCTCACCCACGATTTTTTGGAGGCTCGCCACTACACTGTCGGCCAAAATTGTCTTGAGGGTCACCGGAGGCCTCTCCCCCACAACTTCAAGGAGGGTTACTACCTGGCCCTGGCACATAAACATTGTCTTGAGGGGCACTAAAAGGCTCTGCACCCACCCACGTGTGGAGACTAATGGGTGGGTGCAGTGTGCGTCTTAGCCCGTCTGGAATTAGGAAAGCTGGGCACTGTGCTTGGAGGTCTTTGTGTCTGCTGTGGACAGAGTGGGTGTGGGGTGCGTGTTTGCCTGTCTGGGATGGGGAGAGCTGGGCACTGTGCTGGGAGAACTTTGTGTACACTGTGGACTACTGGGTGGGTGCGGGGAGGGAGACGCTTATGCCTGCGTCGTGGGGCGGGGGATAGGACAGCAGTGCCAGCATGGGCAGTGGTGTCACCCGCAGGCGGTGATGGACCTTCGTTGCACCTAGTTGGGTGCTTTACTAACATGTGATAGGCATGTGCCTTCCCCATCTTGGTCTGGGTCAGCACAATTGTCTTGAGGGTCACCACCAGGCTGTTGGCCATAATTTGGCATAATGGTACGATTAGGCAGCCTCAGAGGCATCCATGCATGCTGCCCCTGCTGTTTCCTGTCCATTTCCGTGGTGTTTCCATCATTTTCTGAGGTTTCCAGGTTTTCACGCAACCTTCGCTATGCAGAGCTTTGGTCCCCTGCAAAAAATGCTCGAGTCTCCCATTGACTTCAATGGGGTTCATTATTCGAAACGAGCACCCGAGCATCCGAAAAATTTCGACTCGAATAACGAGCACCCGAGCATTTTAGTGCTTGCTCATCTCTACATGGAAACGAGCAGTATATGATGTGATGCAAAAATGAATCCAGCCAGCAAAGGAGGCAATATGGACAATCACAATACATTAGTAAGTGCCTTGCATTAACTTTCTCTACATGATAAATGCCATTTGCTGAAGCAAGACAACCTCTTTAATCTTGCTCTACAGCCAGGACATGAAAACTGAAAATAACGTTTTTTGGATCAATGAATTGACTTTTATAGTAGGCTCTATCTATAATGATAATGCGCTATAAGTGAAGATCATTCGCATCAATTATGATTTCTATTGGCTGGAGCAAGAATAGTACTAATTTCAAATGTATCTTTTTTATTAGAATATTTTGTAAACTGTTAGATTACAAAAATGAAAGTGTAGCCTTGAATTAACACAATGGGCGGGGGGATTTATGAAAACCGATGCAAAGCAAAACTGCCTTAATTTAATTGCCCAAAGCAACCAATCAGATTGATCATTTCATTTTCCAAAGGAGCTCTGAAAAATGTAACTTAATTTGTTACTATCGGCAATTAAGTAGCGTTTTGATAAAACTCCGCCAAATAATGGGAATATTTGGGATGGTTTTCCCATAGTTTCAGAAAATGTTTTTTTAGGCACTGTGGAATGACTGTGGAACGATGGTTGAACTGGTCAGATCTTTGTGTCTATGACCATGGCTGATCAGATGAACCTATTCTGCAACTCATTTAACATCTGCTCCTTTTAAGGTACAAATTACATCAGCCATTGTCAAGTTAATGTATATTGTGTTCCGTAGGAGATTTTTAAGTGAATAATGTCATAATGAAGTTTTTTCATTGCATGCAATCCTTCCAAGTTGTCTTCCCTAGTGCACAACCTGGGAATATTCTTCACAGGCTTAGCAGAGTCTGGTGATTTAACACTCAAGACTCGCAATATACCTTAGTTAGACTACAGTGCCTTGCGAAAGTATTCGGCCCCCTCGAACTTTTCAACCTTTTGCCACGTTTCAGGCTTCAAACAAAAAGATATAACATTTTAAATTTTTGGTGAAGAATAAACAACAAGTGGGTCACAATTGTGAAGTGGAACGAAATTTATTGGATCATTTAAACTTTTTTTGTAATAATAAAACTGAAAAGTGGGGCGTGCAAAATTATTCGGCCCATTTACTTTCAGTTCAGAAAACTCACTCCAGAAGTTCATTGAGGATCTCTGAATGATCCAATGTTGTTCTAAATGACTGATGAAGATAAATAGAATCCACCTGTGTGTAATCAAGTCTCCGTATAAATGCACCTGCTCTGTGATAGTCTCAGGGTTCTGTTTAAAGCACAGAGAGCATCATGAAGACCAAGGAACACACCAGGCAGGTCCGTGATACTGTTGTGGAGAAGTTTAAAGCTGGATTTGGATACCAAAAGATTTCCCAAGCTTTAACCCCTTGGCGACCAGCGCCGTAATAGTACGGCGCTGCGGCAAGGTGCTAGACGCCCAGCGCCGTACTATTACTGAGCGCTGTTCTCCCGGCTCCCGGGCGTAATCGCCGCGGGACTCGGGTGTCATGGCTGCACTGCTCGACAGGCAGCCATGTCGGGTAAGGGGGGGGGGCGGTGTTTTCGCCCTCCTGCAGCTCCGGTGGCTGCGATTGGCCGGATTCCATAGGCCGGCCCATCGCAGCTCCCGGAAGCAACCGGAGCTGCAGAGGAAGCAGGGTCCGGTCATTTGAAGGTGACAGGTGCTGAACAAGTCAGCACCTGTCCTCCCAGAGGTCAGGCAGGGGACTCCACTGTTTTGGGTCCCCTGCCAGCGCTGCCATTGGCTGGAGCAACGCTCCAGCCAATGGCAGCGCTACAGCTGCACAGGAAGAGGCTGAACCTTCCTGCATGCAGCCATTCTAGCTGGAGACTGCATGCTGGAAGGTTCTGCGCTTTTCTGTGTGCTGTTGGCTTGCTGGGACTTGTGGTGCACCACCACTTCTTGCTGATTTTTGGCTGCTGAAAAGAAGAAGAAAAGAAGAAAAGAAGAAGAAGAACAGAAGAAGAACAGAAGAAAGAAGAAGTTACAGATCCCTAACCCACCCTCTGTCCCTGTCCCCTCCTGTCCCCCCCCGTCCCCCCCTCCCTTCCCCTACCCCCTCCCGTCCTTTTTTTTTACGGACGCCACTTGGTCCGTGTGTTTTTTGTCTTTTTTTTTTACTTTTTAACAATTTTTCAGCTCCGCACCGCTTTTTCTGCGTGCGAGCTGTGACCGCCCAGTGCTTTTCAGTGCATACCTGCCTGATCAGCACCTGGGGATCGTTTTTTTCATTTTTTTGGTGAAAAAAGAAGTTACTACAGTTAGGGTTTTATATAAATATATATAGAGCTCCATATCTCTATATATATAGATATAAGTTAAATTTTTAGCCAGTGTTCAGTTTTTTTATACTGTAGTGAATTTTTTATCTACAGTATTTGCACGCACACACGTTTTGTGTGCGTGCGTGCTGCGTTAGCACATTTTTTGAGAGTCTAGGTATTGTCAGTCAGAGATATATCATATATATATAAAAATCCATATATATATATATATATATATATATATATACACACATTTCAGTTAGTGTCAGTGTAGGTTTTTGCACGTACGCACTGTATCTGCGTACGTGCAGTTTGCAGAGGACTGTAGTGAATTTTTTTCACTACAGTTTCTGCACTCACACACCATCTGTGTGCGTGCGTGCTGTGAAAGCAGCATCTGCATATTTTTGTGAGTTTTTTTTTTACTTGTGTGAAAAAAAAAAACACAGTTAGTGGTAGATAGATAAATTTCAGTTAGTGGCAGTTTAGGTTTTTGCACGAACGCACAGTATCTGCGTACGTGCTGTTTGCAGAGGACTGCAGTGAATTTTTTCACTACAGTTTCTGCACTCACACACCATCTGCGTGCGTGCGTGCGTGCTGTGAAAGCAGCATCTGCATATTTTTTTTTTTTTTTTTTACTTGTGTTAAAAAAAAAAAACACACAGTTAGTGGTAGTTAGATAAATTTCAGTTAGTGGCAGTTTAGTTGTTTGCACGAACGCATAGTATCTGCGTACGTGCTGTTTGCAGAGGACTGCAGTGAATTTTTTCACTACAGTTTCTGCACTCACACACCATCTGTGTGCGTGCGTGCTGTGAAAGCAGCATCTGCATATTTTTGGGGTTTTTTTTTTTACTTGTGTGAAAAAAAAAACACAGTTAGTGGTAGTTAGATAAATTTCAAAGTTTAGATTTTTGCACGTGTTCTGCGTACGTGCATTTTTTTTTTATTTGAAGACTTTTATTACTGAAAAGACTTTTTTTTTATTCCCCTCCCCCCTTTTTTTTTTTAAATTCAAAGTAAATACTGTCAAAAACACCTTTACGTGTAAAACCACTACACACACACCCCTCACACTAAATAAAGTTTTACACGTTTCACCCATCACACCCCAATAAAATAAAAATGTCCCAATCATCCCAACGAGTGTACTCGGCAGAAGAGGCATACGCCATCCTTGCCTCTGATACCGAGTCGGCCACTGAAGGAGAAGAGGACGCCACTTTCCTCTACTCCTCCACCCCCTCATCATCATCATCATCCGCTGATGAGGGACCCTCTAGGAGGCGCCCCAGAACGACCACTGAGGCAGCCCCCCAGAGTGACCCCACATGGACCCCACCCCCTGATGCTTATCAGCCCCAAATTCCAGAGTTTGTGGGAAACTCTGGAATTGAAATTGACTGCACGGGCTTCACAGAAATTGATTTTTTCAAAATCTTTTTCAGTGACGATTTAGTGAATTTAATTGTGGCCCAAACTAATTTGTACGCCCAGCAGTTCATTACCCAGAACCCCACGTCACCATACGCAAGACCCCTTGGTTGGACGCCAGTAACAGCAGCAGAAATAAAATTGTTCTGGGGGCTTGTGCTGCACATGGGGCTTGTGAAAAAACCAAAAATGAGACAGTATTGGAGTGCGGATGTCTTGTACCACACTCCAATATTCAGTGCTGCCATGGTACGGAGTCGATTCGAATCGATTCTGAAATTTTTGCATTACAACGATAATGCACAGTGTCCTCCCCAAAGTGACCCGACATTTGATCGGCTTTACAAAATTAGGCCCCTCCTTGACCACTTCAGTGCCAAGTTTTCTGAAGTGTACACCCCAGAAGAAAACATCTGTGTAGATGAGTCCCTGGTGCATTTCAAGGGGAGGGTAAAATTCCGCCAGTACCTGCCCAACAAGCGGGCAAGGTATGGCATAAAAATGTACAAGCTCTGTGAGAGTAGGTCAGGGTACACCTATAGGTTCCGGGTCTATGAAGGCAAAGATTCACGGATAGAACCCCCAGAATGCCCCCCTGGCCTAGGAGTTAGTGGGAAACTAGTGTGGGACTTGCTGCACCCACTGCTGGATAAGGGTTACCACCTCTATGTGGATAACTATTATACCAGCTTACCCCTCTTCATGTCCCTAAGTGCCAGGCGTACTGTGGCTTGCGGCACAGTACGTAAAAATCAGAGAGGCCTCCCTAGATCCCTGGTAGGGCAACCACTGAGGAAGGGTGAAAGTAGGGCTCTCCTGCATGAAAACTTGATGGTGGTTAAGTACAAGGACAAGAGGGACGTCCTTGTACTGACCAGCATTCACCCCAACACCAGCTCCCCTGTAGCAGTACGTGGTACCACTACCACTGTCCCCAAACCGGACTGCATCCTGGCCTACAACAAGCACATGGGAGGAGTTGATCTTTCAGATCAAGTTCTGAAGCCCTACAGTGCCACACGAAAAACAAAAGTGTGGTACAAAAAACTAGCCGTACACCTTGTACAGACAGCAATGTACAATGCATACGTGCTATTTAAATCTGCTGGACACACGGGAACTTTCCTTCACTTTCAAGAAGTAGTGATCAAGGCCCTAATTTTTCCAAATCAAGCAGAAGAGGCCCCCAGTACTTCTGCAAGTTATGGTGCCCGAGTTGTACCAGGACAACATTTCCCTGGTGAAGTTCCCCAGACAGCGAGGAAGGGAAGGACCCAAAAACGATGCAGGGTGTGTTCCAAAAGGGGGATTAGGAAGGACACCATTTATCAATGTGATACTTGCCCTGAAAAACCTGGCTTGTGCATGAAGGAGTGTTTCAGAATTTACCACCAATCCATGGATTAGTTTCCTCCCTGATGTACCCTTAACTTTTTTCACTTTGTACCTAGGATATATTCCAAATTGTTTAAATAGCCACTTGTCACCATCACTACATATTAATTTATTTGAGACTCCAGTTTGCTAAAAAGTACCCTTTCTACCACTTAAAATGTCCGTACAGGGGTGCTCTTTCCAAAATGGGGTCACTTCCTGGGGTTTTTAGTTGTTGGGGACCTCAGGAAATTTTTAAAAGCAACATGGCAAATAAAAAACCATGTTTGTTAAATCTGGCCTGCAAAAACCACATTTTGCAGTTTGCCTCTGGTGGCCTGCTGTGCGCCCATACAGCGGGCTACCAGCACAAATGGGGTGTTGTTTTAATGGGGGAAAATTGGGGAACATGCAATGGGTGTATTTTCTCCTTTAACCCCTTGTGAATGTGAAAAATTGGGGTCTGCTTGTAATTTTTCATTTTCACAAATCTGTGCTTTGAAATGCTGTTACTTGCATTTCTGCCTTCTGTGAGACTCCAGTTTGTGAAAAAGTACCCTTTCTACCACTTAAAATGTCCGTACAGGGGTGCTGTTTCCAAAATGGGGTCACTTCTTGGGTTTTTTGGTTGTTGGGGACCTCAGGAAATTTTTAAATGAGACATGGCCCTAAAAAAACCATGTCTGTTAAATTCAGCCTGCAAAAACCACATTTTGCAGTTTGCCTCTGGTGGCCTGCTGTGTGCCAATACAGCGGGCTACCAGCACAAATGGGGTGTTGTTTTAATGGGGGGAAATTGGGGAACATGCAATGGGTGTATTTTCTCCTTTAACCCCTTGTGAATGTGAAAAATTGGGGTCTGCTTGTAATTTTTCATTTTCACAAATCTGTGCTTTGAAATGCTGTTACTTGCATTTCTGCCTTCTGTGAGACTCCAGTTTGTGAAAAAGTACCCTTTCTACCACTTAAAATGTCCGTAAAGGGGTGCTATTTCCAAAATGGGGTCACTTCTTGGGGTTTTTGGTTGTTGGGGACCTCAGGAAATTTTTAAATGAGACATGGCCCTAAAAAAACCATGTCTGTTAAATTCAGCCTGCAAAAACCACATTTTGCAGTTTGCCTCTGGTGGCCTGCTGTGTGCCAATACAGCGGGCTACCAGCACAAATGGGGTGTTGTTTTAATGGGGGAAAATTGGGGAACATGCAATGGGTGTATTTTCTCCTTTAACCCCTTGTGAATGTGAAAAATTGGGGTCTGCTTGTAATTTTTCATTTTCACAAATCTGTGCTTTGAAATGCTGTTACTTGCATTTCTGCCTTCTGTGAGACTCCAGTTTGCTAAAAAGTACCCTTTCTACCACTTAAAATGTCCGTACAGGGGTGCTCTTTCCAAAATGGGGTCACTTCCTGGGGTTTTTAGTTGTTGGGGACCTCAGGAAATTTTTAAAAGCAACATGGCAAATAAAAAACCATGTTTGTTAAATCTGGCCTGCAAAAACCACATTTTGCAGTTTGCCTCTGGTGGCCTGCTGTGCGCCCATACAGCGGGCTACCAGCACAAATGGGGTGTTGTTTTAATGGGAAAAAAAGGGGAACATGTATTGGGGTGCATTTTCTCCTTTAACCCCTTGTGAATGTGAAAAATTGGGGTCTGCTTGTAATTTTTCATTTTCACAAATCTGTGCTTTGAAATGCTCTTACAAGTGTTTCTGCCTTCTTTGAGACACCTGTTTAGTAAAAAGTACCCTTTCTACCACTTAAAATGTTCGTACAGGGGTGCTCTTTCCAAAATGGGGTCACTTGTGGGTTTTTTAAATTTCTGGGGACCTCAGGAGTGATTTAAATGAGACATGTCTGTTAATTCTGGCCTAAAAAAACCATATATTGCTGATTGCCTCTGATGGCCTGCTGTGCGCCCATACAGCGGGCTACCAGCACAAATGGGGTGTTGTTTTAATGGGAAAAAAGGGGAACATGTATTGGGGTGCATTTTCTCCTTTAACCCCTTGTGAATGTGAAAAATTGGGGTCTGCTTGTAATTTTTCATTTTCACAAATCTGTGCTTTGAAATGCTCTTACAAGTGTTTCTGCCTTCTTTGAGACACCTGTTTAGTAAAAAGTACCCTTTCTACCACTTAAAATGTTCGTACGGGGGTGCTCTTTCCAAAATGGGGTCACTTGTGGGTTTATTAAATTTCTGGGGACCTCAGGAGTGATTTAAATGAGACATGTCTGTTAATTCTGGCCTAAAAAAACCATATATTGCTGATTGCCTCTGATGGCCTGCTGTGCGCCCATACAGCGGGCTACCAGCACAAATGGGGTGTTGTTTTAATGGGAAAAAAGGGGAACATGTATTGGGGTGCATTTTCTCCTTTAACCCCTTGTGAATGTGAAAAATTGGGGTCTGCTTGTAATTTTTCATTTTCACAAATCTGTGCTTTGAAATGCTCTTACAAGTGTTTCTGCCTTCTTTGAGACACCTGTTTAGTAAAAAGTACCCTTTCTACCACTTAAAATGTTCGTACGGGGGTGCTCTTTCCAAAATGGGGTCACTTGTGGGTTTATTAAATTTCTGGGGACCTCAGGAGTGATTTAAATGAGACATGTCTGTTAATTCTGGCCTAAAAAAACCATATATTGCTGATTGCCTCTGATGGCCTGCTGTGCGCCCATACAGCGGGCTACCAGCACAAATGGGGTGTTGTTTTAATGGGAAAAAAGGGGAACATGTATTGGGGTGCATTTTCTCCTTTAACCCCTTGTGAATGTGAAAAATTGGGGTCTGCTTGTAATTTTTCATTTTCACAAATCTGTGCTTTCAAATGCTGTTACTTGCATTTCTGCCTTCTGTGAGACTCCAGCTTGCTAAAAAGTACCCTTTATACCACTTAAAATGTTCATACTGGGGTGCTCTTTCCAAAATGGGGTCACTTCTTGGGGTTTTTAATTTCTGGGGACCTCAGGAAATTTTTAAATGAGACATGGCCCTAAAAAAACCATGTCTGTTAATTCTGATCTGCAAAATACATATATTCCTTAAGGGGTGCTCTTTGCAAAATGGGGTCACTTTTGGGGAGTTTCCACTGTAGGGCCAGCTCAGGGGGTCTTCATGTGCGACATAGCTCCCAATTATTATTCCAGCTAATTTTGCTCTCCAAAAGCTATATGGTGATCCTTCCACTGTGAAGCCTGCTGTGCGCCAGTACATTGGGCTACGAGCACATATGGGGTGTTTCCCTGTTCGGGGGGAAATGGTGATCAAAATGTGGGGTGCATTTTGTCCCGTTACCCTTTGTGAATGTGAAAAATGTGGGTGTATAGCAACTTTTTTGTCAAAAAATTGCAATTTTTCATTTTCACTTCCGCGTGAATCCTAATTCTGGGAAAACCCATTGAGCTCAAAGGGCTCACCACACCCCTTGAAAGATTCCTTAAGGGGTGCTCTTTCCAAAATGGGGTCACTTTTGGGGGGTTTCCACTGTAGGGCCAGCTCAGGGGGTCTTCATGTGCGACATAGCTCCCAATTATTATTCCAGCTAATTTTGCTCTCCAAAAGCCATATGGTGCTCCTTCCACTGTGAAGCCTGCTGTGCGCCAGTACATTGGGCTACGAGCACATATGGGGTGTTGCCCTGTTCGGGGGGAAATGGTGATCAAAATGTGGGGTGCATTTTGTCCCGTTACCCTTTGTGAATGTGAAAAATGTGGGTGTATAGCAACTTTTTTGTCAAAAAATTGCAATTTTTCATTTTCACTTCCGCGTGAATCCTAATTCTGGGAAAACCCATTGAGCTCAAAGGGCTCACCACACCCCTTGAAAGATTCCTTAAGGGGTGCTCTTTGCAAAATGGGGTCACTTTTGGGGAGTTTCCACTGTAGGGCCAGCTCAGGGGGTCTTCATGTGCGACATAGCTCCCAATTATTATTCCAGCTAATTTTGCTCTCCAAAAGCTATATGGTGATCCTTCCACTGTGAAGCCTGCTGTGCGCCAGTACATTGGGCTACGAGCACATATGGGGTGTTTCCCTGTTCGGGGGGAAATGGTGATCAAAATGTGGGGTGCATTTTGTCCCGTTACCCTTTGTGAATGTGAAAAATGTGGGTGTATAGCAACTTTTTTGTCAAAAAATTGCAATTTTTCATTTTCACTTCCGCGTGAATCCTAATTCTGGGAAAACCCATTGAGCTCAAAGGGCTCACCACACCCCTTGAAAGATTCCTTAAGGGGTGCTCTTTCCAAAATGGGGTCACTTTTGGGTAGTTTCCACTGCAGGGCCAGCTCAGGGGGTCTTCATGTGCGACATAGCTCCCAATTATTATTCCAGCTAATTTTGCTCTCCAAAAGCCATATGGTGATCCTTCCACTTTGAAGCCTGCTGTGCGCCAGTACATTGGGCTACGAGCACATATGGGGTGTTGCCGTGTTCGGGGGGAAATGGTGATCAAAATGTGGGGTGCATTTTGTCCCGTTACCCTTTGTGAATGTGAAAAATGTGGGTGTATAGCAACTTTTTTGTAAAAAAATTGCAATTTTTCATTTTCACTTTCGCGTGAATCCTAATTCTGGGAAAACCCATTGAGCTCAAAGGGCTCACCACACCCCTTGAAAGATTCCTTAAGGGGTGCTCTTTCCAAAATGGGGTCACTTTTGGGGGGTTTCCACTGTAGGGCCAGCTCAGGGGGTCTTCATGTGCGACATAGCTCCCAATTATTATTCCAGCTAATTTTGCTCTCCAAAAGCCATATGGTGCTCCTTCCACTGTGAAGCCTGCTGTGCGCCAGTACATTGGGCTACGAGCACATATGGGGTGTTGCCCTGTTCGGGGGGAAATGGTGATCAAAATGTGGGGTGCATTTTGTCCCGTTACCCTTTGTGAATGTGAAAAATGTGGGTGTATAGCAACTTTTTTGTCAAAAAATTGCAATTTTTCATTTTCACTTCCGCGTGAATCCTAATTCTGGGAAAACCCATTGAGCTCAAAGGGCTCACCACACCCCTTGAAAGATTCCTTAAGGGGTGCTCTTTGCAAAATGGGGTCACTTTTGGGGGGTTTCCACTGTAGGGCCAGCTCAGGGGGTCTTCATGTGCGACATAGCTCCCAATTATTATTCCAGCTAATTTTGCTCTCCAAAAGCCATATGGTGCTCCTTCCACTGTGAAGCCTGCTGTGCGCCAGTACATTGAGCTACGAGCACATATGGGGTGTTTCTGTAAACTACAGAATTGGGGTAATAGAGTTTGTGGGTTTTTTTGTTGTTAACCCTTGATGTGTTTCATGGAAATTGGATTAAAACTTAAAATCTGCTAAAAAAAATGGAATTTTGAAATTTCATTCCAATATTCCGTCAATTCTCATGGAACACATAAAGGGTTAACAAAGTTAGTAAAATCAGTTTTGAATAGCTTGAGGGGTGTAGTTTCTAAAATGGGGTGATTTATGGGGAGTTTCCACTATATAAGCCCCACAAAGTAACCTTATATCTGAACTGGTCATTAAAAAAATGGGTTTTGGAAATCTTATAAAAAATTTAAGATTTGATTAAAATCTTTGAAGCCTTATAACGTCCTAAAAAAGTAAAATGACATTTACAAAATGATGCCAACATAAAGTAGACATATGGGGAATGTAAAATAATAACTATTTTTGGAGGTATTACTGTGTATTTTGAAAGTAGAGAAATTGAAATTTGGAAATTTGCAAATTTTTCCAAATTTTTGGTAAATTTGGTATTTTTTCATAAATAAGGGTGAAATATATTGACTCAAATTTATGACTGTCATGAAGTACAATATGTCACGAGAAAACAATCTCAGAATGGCCTGGATAAGTAAAAGCGTTCCAAAGTTATTACCACATAAAGTGACACATGTCAGATTTGCAAAAAATGGCCTGGGCAGGAAGGTGAAAACAGGCCCGGGGCTGAAGGGGTTAAACATCCTAAGGAGCACTGTGCAAGCGATCATATTAAAATGGAAGGAGTATCAGACTACTGCAAATCTACCAAGACCCGGCTGTCCCTCTAAACTTTCATTTCAAACAAGACTGATCAGAGATGCAGCCAAGAGGTCCATGATCACTCTGGATGAACTGCAGAGATCTACAGCTGAGGTGGGAAAGTCTGTCCATAGGACAACAATCAGTCGAACACTTCACAAATCTGCCCTTTATGGAAGAGTGGCAATAAGAAAGCCATTTCTCAAAGATATCCATAAAAAATTCTCGTTTACAGTTTGCCACAAGCCAGGGATCCCTGATGAAGGAATACGCTTTATTCCGAAACTGGTCGGATCAATCTTGTCCCCTACAGGCACCCGTACTCAACGTGTGACGTCACACTGAAGTTTTTCCTAGACAACAGCCGGCAGAGTTTCCCACGTGCACTCTTGCTTCTGGCTGGAGCAGCGGGCCTACTGTGGATGCACTCAAGAAGAGGAACGCAGGATCAACATTTTTTCAAAAAATCTAGGACTCAGCCATGTTTTCCTGATTTGGAAATTACAAACAAACAGGTACACTGTATGTTTACGACTATTTCTTGATCAGAATACAGTAAATGACATTGCAGTTTACTTCTCACGGTGCTATACATTACCAGCCTTACGTTTGTTTTTTTACCTGAGGCAGAGGTGTTGAATTTGGAATTTAATTGCCTTTTTACCAGCGCAGATACCTTTTACTTGTATGCTCAACACAGCTCATCACCCTGAACACACCATCCCCACTGTCAAACATGGTGGTGGCAGCATCACGGTTTGGGCCTGCTTTTTATCAGCAGGGACAGGGAAGATGGTTAAAATTGATGGGAAGATGGATGGAGCCAAATACAGGACCATTCTGGATGAAAACCTGTTGGAGTCTGCAAAAGACCTGAGACTAGGACGAGGATTTATCTTCCAACAAGACAATGATCCCAAACATAAAGCAAAATCTACAATGGAATGGTTAAAAAATAAACGTATCCAGGTCTTAGAATGGCCAAGTCAAAGTCCAGACCTGAATCCAATTGAGAATATGTGGAAAGAGCTGAAAACTGCTGTCCACAAATGCTCTCCATCCAACCTCAAAGAGCTCGAGCTGTTTTGCAAGGAAGAATGGGCAAGAATTTCAGTCTCTAGATGTGCCAAACTGATAGAGACATACCCCAAGCGACTTGCAGCTGTAATCGCAGCAAAAGGTGGTGCAACAAAGTATTAATGCAAGGGGGCCGAATAATTTTGCACGCCCCACTTTTCAGTTTTATTATTACAAAAAAAGTTTAAATGGTCCAATAAATTTCATTCCACTTCACTTGTTGTTGATTCTTCACCAAAAATTTAAAATGTTATATCTTTTTGTTTGAAGCCTAAAATGTGGCAAAAGGTTGAAAAGTTCCAGGGGGCCGAATACTTTCGCAAGGCACTGTATCTCTCATTCCCCAAACCAACCCTTATCTTCAAACTACGTCAAGATTAAACTATTTATGTGATGTCTAAACAAGTTCCCTGCTCAATTCTCAGGCTAGTTCCCTAACCACACACTGAATTACACACTCCTGGGCTATGTTCTACACATCCTCACTGCATGGCACATCAATAACATGTCAGACTTCTGTAAAGACAGTCTCTGGGAGATTTTCAACAATACTGTGAGAAATCACAGCCACTGTACATGGACAATTCCAAATCTTGCACTCAATTATTATTAAGGGTAAGCACATTGTCTACTCCTTTGTGCACCAGTTTTATAATCAAGCTTATGTGTTACATTTTTTTACCTGCCTGTTTGATATTGTTTTATACATTTGTGCTCTGACCACTTTTATGTCCCTCCTTGTGGTTTTGAACTTTGATACCTATATTTGTTTCTTATGCTTTATGCTTTTGTTGTTTCAATAAAGTTCTTTATCTTGCTTTGATGTGGTGAAAAAATAAAAAAAAAAGTCATTTTTATGAGGATTTTATTTATTGAGACAAAATATTAGGATAGGGCCAAACTATCAGGTTTCCTGATGCAGTTTTGGAAACCAAAATGAAGAATGGATCATAAAAGGAGTGAATTCACTCTTTGTCTTGCAAAATTGCATCAGGAAACCTGACAGAGTGGCCACACCCTTAGAATCCAGAATGGATCACGTGAGAAGTTGCTTGGTTGGGGTAACACCTTCTCAATTGAAATGTTGCTGGGACTACCCTCTATCTCCAGGAAAATGATTACTGTAACCAGCCGGAACCAGACCTGTACCACACAAGGATCCAGAGATCTTCATATTCATTGATTCAATTGTTCTGTTATATTTATATCAATTTTGCAGCTCAGGGGTCATGTCCTTTCTCAGGTGGAGTGCCCTGTCTGCAGCACCTGGTGATAGTTGAAAGATGGAATTGATCATGTGTGTCTACATCAGTGAGCTGGACAGAGAATTTAGAAAAAGATCAAACAGCAGGTAGCACTAGACAGATTTCAGTGGATAACTCAGTGTCTATACTGAATTTTTAATTTCATGTAATTACAAAAGTATTGAGATCCAGGTTCTGATTTGAAAAATGTTGAATATTTTTCTTGGGACAACCCCTTTAAAGTGTCTGTTAGTGGGTCAAAGGTACTTTGTAATAATAATACTGTCAACATTCTATCACTAACAGGTGATCATGGAGACAACTGGTATTATACTTTTTTCTTTATACTTTTAGTTTTTAGTTGTTTTATAATTCTACTTTACATTAAAGAGGTTATCCAGTGAAAAGTATTACTTTGCTTTGAATACAGCAAATGAAGTAATATTGCAATGCAGTAATATTGTAATGGTCACATCATGTCAACATGACATGGTTGGAACCAGAAACTAGCAGAGGACCATGGAAGCATTAGCATGGGGGAAGGGGGGTCAAATCATTAGTAAGGGAGTATACAACATAAGAATTGTATAGCATTAGCTGCAGCAGCAATGGCTGTCTATGCCTACCTTACTAACACACTGGCAAAGACTGACTTCTAACTTACTAAACTATGTATTCTCTTCTCACTTTGAAACCACTGTCTATCTGTATTCTATGATTTACTGTCTCCTTCTGTCAGCACCAGAGAGAGAAACTCTTTAATATGGCAATCAATGAAGCCAACCACAAGCCTTTTATGGAGGTTGTAGAGAGCTCTAACATAGTCATGTGCCTGATCCCTAATTAATAAAACATGGCAAAATAGTAATGTTTATCAAAATGTTTGTTCCTCTTCTAACATTGTGACACTTCTACCATTTATAACTCTCAAGGGTAAGCACAGTACTGGTATTAAAGAGCAACATCATCTCTAAATAAAAGTGTTATAATGAAATGTTTTCAGAACACACACAATGATTTCAGAGAGATGGTTGCCCAATCTGGCATGGATCCCTTATATGTTGAGGGAGATACTCATAAGGAAACTGTCAGAATAAACACTGGGATTCAATCACCTTAGTTAACAAAGTGAATAGGACAGCCATAGCCTGAGTACATTGCTACTTCAGAGATTTGTTTCCACAAAGGGTTTTGCTAGGAATGTGTGTTGCTGACTCATATAAGCTCTTAAAAACTGAGCTCTCGAAAACTTCTGATAACTTTTTTTCTCAGAACATGGTCTGAAAAGGTAGACGGCTGAGAGCAGCTCTTTCATTCTCAGTGGTTAGTGTTCAAACTTTACTCTGACTTTAATAGGCTAGGATGATTTCAGCTTATAAATCTTCAACTGGAGGATAAAGTTCAAGTAGATAAAATCAAACAGATGTTGGTAGGAGGATTTCTTCATGACCCATAAAAGTGCTATCATCAAAGCCTCGAATCATTTGTTTTGAATTATTACATTGTTATCAAGAGGGCTGCAGCGGTCTGTTTGTTAAGAAATTGGATCTGTTTATCTGAAAACAGAGCAGAGATGCCATGCTCGAGAACCCTTGGGAAAGTACTGTTTGGCTGAGGCCTGACATGATAGGGAAGTTGCTAGACATTTTTGACTGACAGCTGTCAAGGTTTTGAAAACTAAGTTTATTTTTTTCAAATTAATTTTTATTTACTGGCAAGGAATGTTAAAGTGATGGATTTCCCTAAGGGAGACACAACTATGCTAATTATTCATTTTGCCTAGTGATGCTGGCTGTGATAAGATATGAAAGTGTAGCGACCAAGACAGTGTCTAATAAACCAATTTCATAAACCCAGACCCTATAATAGATTGTATATTATATGATTTATAGCTGCACAGTTAGTAGAAAAAAATATGTGAAAATAATATCACCAGCAAACCATGCCCTCGGGTTTTTTAAGAAACAATATAACACACTATAAAAAATATGCCTCATATTTGAGTACATCTATTTCCCATCTTGAGTGTTCCATACTGGTATAATACCCCCACTGTTAATGACTGCATGAGTGATCTTATATTGGAAACTGCACCCCTAAGGAATTCAGCTAGGGGTGTATTGATGGTTTTTATCCCACAGGTGTTTAATAACCTTCATTAACATTAGACCATGAAAACAAAATATTACATTTTTTCCTAAGTATATTGCTTTAGCCACAATTTTTTCTTTTTTACAAAGGTTAATTGAAGAATAAGCACCCCACAATTTGTTACACAATTTCTTCTCAGTATGATAATGTCCCATATGTGGTCATAAACAGCTGATGGGAAAGAGTGTATTTTGGAACATAGATTTCTGAAATGCTTTTCTAACATCCATAACTTTTTTGTTGTTGATTGAGTGAGGACTACATTTTTTGACAAGCTGTACTTTTTATTACCATTTTGAGGTACTCTTTTTCATTACTTTTTATTTAATTTTTGGTTGAGATGAGGTGGCCAAAAATTGCAGTTTTGACAGTGTTTTTTATTTTTATCTTTTATAGGGTGGTATAAATGACAAGATAACCTGATTCAGTGGGTTGATATGATTACGATGATAAATATATACAGATTTTTATGTTTTACTACTTTTGCACAATAAAATCACATTTTAAATAATGTTTAATTAACCAGTTTTAGTGGCACTATTTTGAGGTACATGTGTCTTTTTATTTCAGTTATTGGAAGTGAAGTGAAGAGGAAACAGCTATTCTATTAGTGTTTATTTTTATTTATATTTTATGAGGTTCATTGTGCGGTAACTATGTAAAACAGTTACATAGTTAATATGGCTGAAAAAGATATGTCCATCAAGTTCAACCAAGGGGTAGGTGGGGATGTGAATTTTAGAAAAGAAGAGTCAAACCTAGATTTCTATACATTTTCCAAAGCATTAATGTTATTTACTTTTAAGAATTCATCTAAGCCCCTTTTGAAACCGTCCTCTGTCCCTGTTGTGACCACGTCCTGAGGTAGACTATTCCACAGATTTACAGTTCTTAAAGCAAAAAAACCTCAATGCTAGGGATGAGTGAACCAGTTGGGACAAAGCCCAGTTTGGTCCCATCTTTGATATTTTTTGGACGCTAGACGAACCCGAATCTTTCAGGATTTGTTTCAGACAAATCCACTAAAACGGTGCGTGTCAGTGGGAAAAAAGCAATAAGGAGGAATAAGAAGGGTTCTCTCATGACCCTGAGAGGAAGTAGGGGAGAGGGCTTGCCCTGATTGGCTCCCAGGCTGACAGACAGCCTGGATGAGCCAATCAGTGCTGCAGGAGGCAGAGATGTGCCCTAGCAGAATACGTAGAGCACCATTCTGTGCTGGGCTGTGAAATAGGGTGATTGGATGTTACAGTTCTGCCAGGAAAACAATCTTATGGAGTCCAGGACAGTGAAAAATCAATCAAGGACAGCCAGAAATCAATTAATCAGGCTTATTGACAGGTAAAGGCTAAGATTCTAAAGAAGAATTGTGTGTGTTATGTACAATAGAGAGAAGCAGGGCAGCTGACAGACAGGGAGAGAGGAGACAGGACCTGTGGCTGTGCCTGCTAACAGAAGTGCAGGTGCACTTCAAAAGCAGCTACCCACAAGCAAACACCTTCATTTTGTTTCCTCTTTTCACAGAAATCCTTTTTTGTGAGGTACAAAATATAATTAAAGACAGTTTTTCTATGTTTACATTTTACTCATTTTGGGATAAAAATATTTTTTTCAATTGGCCTTTATTAAAAATATTGAGCTGTTCTGTCAAAAATGGTTAACTATTTGTCTAGCTGGGTGAATAGTACTTTCACTTTCACTTTGTGCTGGTCATCTAATAACACTTATCTCTAAATTACTAAAATGTCATAAACACTAATTTAAGACACATTCTTATCAGTAAGATAAGAATTGAGCTTTAGTCAGTGTTTATAAGGTCAGAGATCATAGATAATGAGCCCGTTAGCTCCCTGCCTGACTGACCAGAGAGAAAATACAGATCTTGCTAGTAGATAAACTCAAAGCTGTGCAGGGAAAATGGCTCACCATTTTTAATAAAGACCAATTGAAAAAATGATTTTTCTTAGCTCAAAATGAGTACAATTCAATAATTAAAAAAAAAAATTAATCAAAGGTGTACATAGCCTTTAAGCAGCACACACACAAACATATATACACGCATACCGTCACACGCATACCTTTCATAACCACTTATACTGATCATAGTGACTCCATTTGTAATATTATCAAAAAACACTGGCGTATACTCACCAGCAATCTCAGACACATACCAGGTTTTACTTCTCCACCGCTAATTTCATATAGACGTCCGACTAATCTTAAGGACATCGTGAGATTTTTAGTGCAAACCTCCTTCCATCAGCAAGGGCATTGAAGATGAAACGTGGCTGGGTCTTTCAGCATGACAATGATCCCAAGCGCACCACCAGGGCAACGAAGGAGTGGCTTCGTAAGAAGCATTTCAAGGTCCTGGAGTGGCATAGCCAGTCTCCAGATCTCAACCCCATAGAAAACCTTTGAAGGGAGTTGAAAGTCCGTGTTGTCCAGCAACAGCCCCAAAACATCACTGCTCACTCCTCTAGAGGAGATCTGCATGGAGGAATGGGCCAACATACCAGCAACAGTGTGTGCCAACCTTGTGAAGACTTACAGAAAACGTTTGACCTCTGTCATTGCCAACAAAGGATATATAACAAAGTATTGAGATGAACTTTTGTTATTGACCAAATACTTATTTCCACCATAATTTGCAAATAAATTCTTTAGAAATCAGACAATGTGATTTTCTGGATTTGTTTTTTGCTCTCATAGTTGAGGTCTACCTATGATGTCAATTACAGGCCTCTCTCATCTTTTTAAGTAGGAGAACTTGCACAATTGGTGGCTGACTAAATACTTTTTTTCCCTAGTTTTTAATGGGCACCTCAGACTTAACTAGTTTGTCCTTAAGATTAGTGGGACATCTATATGAAATTAGTGGTGGAGAAGTAAAACCTGGTATGTGTCTGAGATTGCTGGTGAGTATACGCCAGTGTTTTTTGATAATATTACAAATGGAGTCACTATGTTCAGTAATAGAGATGAGCGAATCATTCAAAATTTTATTCGCCGAACAATCACCAAACTTTTCCTAAGATTCGTGTATTCGACAAATAGATTTGTTGTATTTGCGTACAAAATATACGTTATTATGTGGCTGTTAGCAAACATTCGCGCACTAATAACGAACGGTCAATTAAAAATGTACGCAACTTCTTAGAAGACGTATGCATTAGCATACAAATCACGTACGAATCCTCAGTGTGCTATTGTCTAGCGATTACGTAATACGCAGGCACGCATGATGTGAGGCCACGGCGTGCACTCCTCAGAGGCTGAGTGAATAGTTGAAAATGGCATCCATTCGATCCTCATCATTTAGCTCTGGAGAGCTGAAATACCCGATCCGACTGATGCACAGAGAGGATTACGATGGCACACACCGCCATCCAAACCAGCATAAGAAGGAGGCGAACCAGCAGGTGATCCGAGGCTTGCGCCATCGTTTCCACAGCGTGTGGTTCTTGGGCCAGATTCAGCGCAAATGGTCCGATCTGAAATTCAAATGCCCAGAGCGGCTTAATGAGATCCGCGCAGAGATACGGCAGGGTGAGTAACAAAATATTTGATAAGTAAAAATTCAGTGTACTGTATTGTATATATACCAGCAGTGAGTGCCAATAATGAAAAAAGTATAAAAGGACAACGTTGGTGTGCGTAGTGCGCTGCAGTAATTTTGTTTCATGCTAGGTAATGCCTCTAACTCGACCCAAACAACTTAAGTGAAGGTATTCTAGTCATTATTGTCAATGGTGCTGGCCGTTCTCCCGTTTGTGTCAGGCAAATGCACTAGTGTGAAAGAAAGTACCCTTAGATATATGCCCCTTCATAGTTAGCGCTTCCTCCTCCTACACCCAGACTCAAAGATGTGCCCATGCTGCAGCTACTGTGAGTGGGCTATATCCAAAGTATTCCTACCACACCGTGTTAATGATATTAAGAAAGTTATTGCGACAATAACGTTATCTATTGATATAAATACCTTTTTAGAAGAAAAAAATATAATATGGCCCCCCTCTCACACCCAGAATATCTTCATAGTAGTATGTGTTAGTATTAAAAAGAGTCATCATCTAACAATTGTGTACGTTTTTATGTTGCAGAGCACCGTTAACGACGGCGTCACCATCGTCAAGGCAGGGCGGCCCCTGAAGTACCTGCAGCCTCTAGTAAGTGTAAAATATATTTAATTTATTTTTCATCCAAGCTATGTGGGAGTGCAGCTGCAGTAAGAGCACTAGTGGTTAGGAACGTGATCCTCCAGCCCCAAACTATTCCCATGTAGCTACAACTGTTCATTAGAGTTGAATGTAAGGCTACTTCTTCACTGTAATGGGGGCGGGCCGCGGATCCGGCCGCAACACGTTAACCCCTGCTAAGAGGCAACATGTAACATACAACATGGAGCGCGGTTCCGGCCCCACACGTGTACCTGCGGCAGCATGGATACGGAGGAACCCTTCACCCGCCGGATCTGGGCTGCCGCTAGTGTAGAAGTAGCCTTAGGCCATTATTTAATGATTTTTGACAGCTGCTGCACCACAGAGGAGCAGCTCTCACCGTCCTCCACCCCAGCGAGAGAGGACCCCACCTGCCCCTCCAACACCAGCAGCCCAACTACCAGAGGTAGAAGGTAGGTAAAAGTGTAATGGGTGGACCTTCTGTCTTCAAAATATGAGCTAAATGTATGTTTTATCTTTTGTAGCTCCAATCGACAGGGAGAAGTTTTCCCCTGGACCATGGGAAGACCACGCCGTATGGGTGTCCAGTAAGTACTACAAACCAAAAAAAAGGCTCAGTCAATACAGAATACATGTCACTAAATAAGTCGCTCCAGTACATGTACCAAATAGATAACGACATTCAACTGATAATGTATTCTGATCCAGGTGCTGGCTAAAGTTTAGATTTATTTTTTGTGGGACAACCACTTTAACTCGATCATACAAACTAAGTACATAACTGTTTCCACCCCTTCAGACATCCCCACTGACTTCGAAGTGGAGGCTGCATTACGGCGCTTTGGATCCAGGCTCCACGCTGCCTTCCGGCTCATTCGTGGCCTGCAGCTGGTGCTGCAAGAGCTGAAGGACATGATGGCCCAACGTCGGCAAAGGCCGGTGTAATCTTATTTTTTTGTTCCTTTCTTTTGTTTATTATATTATTTATTTGTTAAAAAGAAGTTTTTATTTATTACTAAAATATTCTTGAAAAACCTGTGTTTTGAGTGTTTTCTTAAACCATTAACACCTTCCTGATCCTGACCTAGTGTGAAGAAGACAGAGTTTTTTTCCGACGGCCATTTTCCCATATTAATGAACACAGTGGTGTCTGCCGGCCGAAGTATTACTACATTACACACACTCCTGTTCACTGATTACAATTGACAGACAGAAAAATACAAAAGGCTTGGCTTGTTGGGGCAACAAGCCTGTACATTCTACCGTAACATAAGCAGTGAAAATTTTATATGAGCTTTTTATGGCTGCCCCGGCCAGTAGTAGTAGTGGACGGGGTATATCAGCATAGAGTGATTGGTAAAATAAATACAACAGACTGCGGTGTTGTATAACAATGTCCGCTAATATAACTTGTAACGGGAGGCAGAGGCAGTGTAAAATTATTTATTTTTTTTTTAAATATATATAGCACATTCCTGCATCATATTAATTAGGCTTAACTGGCTGCTGCTGGTTGTGGCAGAAGGTGGATTACTCGGCCGGACCACCTTCTCAGACCAACTGGCAGCAGGCTGGGGCTGGCTGAAAGCTGTGGCCAGGTTACTACATAGCTTCTCCCGCAATTATACTAATTTCTCTTCCCGTTCCTGGGGAGGAAAACAATCCCCCATGTTGGATTGATACCGCGGGTCCAGAAGCATTGCCAGCCAGTATTCGTCAGTCTGCCTTATGTTTAGGATACGCCTGTCAGTGCGTAAGCATGTGAGCATACAACTCGCCATCCTGCCCAGCGTGCCTGAGAGGCCACTTGTTTCCATCTCAGCCTCTCTCTGAGAAACTTCTGTGTCCCTGAAAGTTTCATCATCCTCATCCTCCCGCTGTGTCTCCTCCTCCTCCTGATCATCATCATCCTCATTAAAATCCTCCTCCTCTCCCCCCCTCCTCTAACTGAAGCTCCTCATCCTTATCCTCCTCCTGCTTCACAAGGGAACTTTGGCGTTGGGGCTCCCCTACAGTGAAAGCATGGCGGGCAGTCAAACGGCCAGGATTTCCTTCCCCCATTGCCCCCTGCTGCATGAGTGTGAGTGTCTTTTCCAGCACAAATATTATTGAAATTACGTCGTTCACACCGCAGCTGTCCCTGCTGACCAATTTTGTGGCTTCTTCTAAGGGCCTTAGAACAGTGCAGGCGTCTCGGACCAGACTCCACTGCTGGAAATCAAAGCCGCACCTGCTCTCTATGGTGGAAGATTCTGGCTGCTTCTGGACAAAATCGTCCACTGCTCTATGCACGTCGGCACGTCACCTAAGCGGTGTGGCGGAAGACCGTTTTGACTCTGCAGTTCCACCAGAGCATGGCGAGATACATATGAATGGCTGAAATGAGTGCAAAGCTTCCGCGACTTTGCCAGCACTGTGCGCAGGCCAGTGAATGTTTTTAGAAATCTTTGCACCACTAGATTTAGGACATGTGCCATACATAGAGCATGCGAGAATTGACCCAGGTTCAGCGCTGCCACTATATTTGTCCCATTGTCACTCACTACCTTGCCCACTTCCAGCTGCCGTGGAGTCAGACAGCGCGCTATTTGCTGCTTCATGTAATGCAGCAAGCGCTGGCCTGTGTGGCTGCTACTGCCAAGACAAACTAAGTCTAACACTGCATGGCAGCGTTTCACCTGGCACATGTGATATGAAGGAGCGGGGGGAACTCGCTGCCCTGACGCTCCAGCAGGCCGTGGAGGTGGAAGCAGATAGTTGTTGGGTGGTCTGCTGCAATTCTGGCTGGAAAGCGCGTGGAGGTGCCAACAGCAATTGATTTGGTTGCTGGGGGAGTTCCTGCCTCGCTGCCACTAAATACATTCAGCCAGTGGGCAGCAAAGGACATGTATTGCCCCTGGCTGTAAGCACTACTCCAGGTGTCCACCGTGACGTGCACCGTGCTGCAGAGAGACATCTGCAGGGAGCGTCCAATATTGTCAGCCACGTGGGAGTAAAGGGCGGGCATAGCTTTGTTGGAGAACTAATGCCGGCTAGGGACCTGCCAGCGTGGCTGAGCGCAAGCCATTAGCTCCCTAAAAGCTGGGCAGTCAACCAGCTGGTACAGCAGAGACTGCACAGCCAGCAACTTTGTCAGGTGACCATTCAGTTTGCGCACTGTCGGATTACTTGTGGCGTAAAACTGCCACCTGGCCACGCACTCGGCAATGGACGGCTGCCGAATAAGAGGAGGTGGAGAAATGCATGCACTGGCTGACGATGAGGTGGATGTACTAGTTACACCCCGGGATGCGGGCTGAGCTATAGCCCTGGATGCGGCCTGCCTGACAGAAGGGACCCCGGGAGAAGTAACCAGCTCTTTAGTATTAATAGGCCTGCATGACGCCGCTTCAGATGGTTCCACAGAGCAGTGGTCTCAACATTTGTGGCTTTCCCACGGCTCAATTTCTGTTTACACAAATTACACGTGGCCATACTGATGGCCATATCCCCAGTAGAGTGGTGAAATACTTCCCCACTCCCGACGTCCACCCTCCACAGCTGGCCAAGCTTGTAGCCCTTGCACGCTTACACCCTGGTGCCAGCCCCACTATATTTGGGGTCTCACTAGTTCCCCGGGAACCACTAGCCCTGGGCCTAACTCGCCTCTGCCCTCTGTTGCTGCCACTACTACTACCACCCTCCTCCTCTGAGATCAAATCCTCCTCACCAGCCTGATACGCTTCCCAGGTCCTCCGGTCTAACACATCAGATTCCTCATCAGACTCCTCCACAACACATTTTTCGGAATGCAAATTAGGCTGTTCCCCACCAACTGACAATTCCGAGCAGTCCAAACTCTGACTGCCCTCTAAGAAATGCTCAAGGAGGCTGTCCTCTATAACCGCCGGATTATACGGTGGGCTTCGGTGGCTTTTGTTTTTTTTATAAATTGCAGAAGGGACACCACTAGGAGGGAACGCTGAAGCCCGAGAGATGGCAGAAAATGACAGGGTTTGCTGGAGTGGAATGGTGGAGCAGGACGAGTCTGACCCCTGGCTACATATGAATACTCTATCAGCAGATGGCTACAGATCATCTGGCTGAGACTGAGATGAGCGTGCCATACACTCCACTACCTTATCCACTTTCTCCTCCACTACAATTTTGCGCTTGGTGGGTTAGCCTGGTGGAACAACGGCCAAGTATTGCGAATACTACTAGTAGATGCTCCGGCTACAGGTCCTTTGGCACTGCTGCCCTGTGCCACCTTCTCCTTTTTTAGAGTTTGAGGTCTGGCTGGAACTGGACCCCTTTTGCTTATCCATTCCAGACATTTTTCAATTCACTCTGTGTCCCTGCAGCTGGTCTTTGTCCCTGTATCTCCCTGTCTCTCCCTATCTCTCCCTGTCTCTCTCTCTCTCTGCCTGATTAATTACTAGCCTTGAACTGGCCCTGCACTTGCCCTGCACTTGCCCTGCACTTGCCCTGCACTTGCCCTGCAGTATCCCTGCTATGTGTAATATTGATTCCCAGAGCAATTACACCAAATTTTCACAAAACAGGTTTCAGAACTTCACACACAGTGCTTCTGCTTGTCTCAGCAGTCACAGCAGAAGTGATGCGTCACTGACTTATCGAGCCTGAGCCAATCAGAGCAAGCCCTGCCCACTAGGTCAGGTGACCGCTGTCTTCCCGGGCTTTTGCGCATGATAAACGAACTAACAGTAAAAGTTCGCTAATTAATTAAATTCGTATGCAACAGCGTATAAAGTAACTCATACGTAGCAATAGTGTATAATTTATAGGACAAACTACGAAGCGAATGCGTACAAAGCCGATGCGAATCACCTAATATTCGGTTTCGCTTCGCAGATAAAAATTTCCAAGATTCGATACAAATCAAAGAATCGGCGAATAGATTCGGTCATCTCTATGCGTATGCGTGTGACGGTATGTGTGTATATATATATATATATATATATATATATATATATGTTTGTGTGTGTGCTGCTTAAAGGCTATGTACACCTTTGATGGCAAATTGGTGGCTAACTAAATCCTTTTTTCCCCACTGTATATCACCACTACAAAATTTGGGTGCTACCCCTGCTTGAGCTGCATTAACTGTTCCTACATGCTCAAAGGAATCAAATTCATAAATCACAAAACAGGCACCAGTTACGATATACTGTACATTATTATTTAACTTGTGAGAGTTCTTATGTTATATACTTACTACAATGCCCATGCGGCCTATTTTATGTAGGCGAGACAACTTGGGATCTCAAAACAAGACTGAATCAGAATCGCTACACTATACGTCAAAAAAGAAAGGATCTGCCAGTGCCAAAATATTTTGTTGAATATGGTCACAAGGAAAAGGACCTCAAATTCAGGATATTAGACCATGTTCCACCTCTTAAGAGAGGGGGTGACAGGGAACTGGCTCTTAAACAAAAAGAACTTTGGTGGATTCACCAATTACAAACCCTTAAACCAAATGGATTAAACACTGAATTCAAGTGGTCTCTTATGGATAGGAAGTAGGTATAAATACAGCTTCTTGTGGTGCACTTTCAACATCCTGTTAACCTATGGGTTTAAGGATATGGATGCCTCCCTTTAGACCACCTTCTTCTTCTAATTTTTTTGAATACATTTTAAGAATTATCTTTCTTTTTTTCATATAAACAAGTTACCTTAGTCACATCTTCCCTGCTTCGACTTGTATGGTTCCAGTTTGGGATTTATACACGTGGATGACACTGTGGGTGACCTACTTGGGGAACAAGTTGTTATTGACATAAATACATTCATCTCTACATGGTATAGCGGAGTGCGGGTCCTACTGCACAGAAGACATCCATTGTCGACAATAAGGTGAATCGGTATTAGAATTTGACCCCTCGGAGAGAGACACATAAATGTGCCACTCTGCTTGCGACCATAACAGGCAGGGAGATTTGCTCCGTTTTGAGCTATACCCCTTTAGCCCGTATTCCAAACACCTTTTCACTGTATCACAAATTAAGTATGGGGGGCAGGATCTGGGCATCGATGATGCTCAGATTACAACTCCAGATCTATTTTTTGCTTCTATGACCTCAGACACCCGCTAAATCATACTTATTATTATCATTTTATTATTTTTTTATTACTACTTTTACTCGTGTCAGACACTCATGTATTTTAATGGTGTTTATGACTATCATGTCATGAGCGAATAATCTACTCTGTTCGCCAGTTAGGTCATTCCCCTTTAATATTCGTTCTCTATCTGGCTTCTCCACCGCTGTGCGCATGCTGGTTGGCTGAGGACACTAGGTGGGTCTCCTAGGCTACGGCATGCCTCTTGGAACACACGTTACGTGACGTGCGTTCCGGGATCACGTGATGCGGGCCGGGACGTGCACTCTGGCACGATTCTGCCATGGGCATGTGCACTGGGGATAGGAGAATGCCAAAGCTCCCACTGGAACCACCGATGTCATAGCAGGTATGGCATGAATTTATGAGTTATATGGCTGTTGCCAATAATAATTTTTAGTGATTATCGAGCACTAGAGATGAGCGAATCTATTCGCCGCTTCGTAGATTCGTATCGAATCTTGGGATTTTTCAGCTGTGAAGCGAATCCGAATATTAGGTGATTCGCTTCGCTTTTGTACGCATTCGCTACGTAGTGTGTCCTATAAATTATACGCTATTCTACGCATAATTTAGTTACTCTATACGCTGTCGCGTACGAATTCAATTCAGTGATGCAGACTTTTCCCTGGTAGTTACTCTATACGCTGTTGCGTACGAATTTAATTCAGCAATGCAGACTAATCCCTGGTAGTTCCGCCCCTTTCGCTAGCATGGGAGGATGACGAGGCAACTCAGGAAATTAAGTTGCGCATTTGTGCGCCTCATCCCTTTTCCCCCCTTTTCAGGTTATCTGGGGAGCCCCTTGAAAGAGTGTTTTTTAAGGAACCTTTGCTGCTTTTTTTTTACCCATGTGGATTACAAATTGCGACTGAGTTTGGGACTCTGCTCCAGTTCTATGACAAGCATCAGAAGAAAAGAGACTTAAACGTGTCCGTGAGCATACTAGGTAGGTGATATTTAAAATTTTTATATTATACCTATAATAATGTATTTGCACTTTACCATATATGTGTCTCGAATATTTGCTCTGCCTCTGAGGAGTGCACGCAGTGGCCTCTCCTCGTACGTGCCTGCGTATTACGTAATCGCTTAGACAATAGTACGCTGAGATTCGTAAGCTATTTGTACGCTCATGCGTACGTCTTCTAAGAAGTTGCGTACATTTTGTAAATGAACGTTTGTTATTAGTGAGCGAATGTTCGCTAATAGCACATAATAACGTATATTTTGTACGCAAATACAACAAATCTATTCGGCGAATATACGAATTTTAGGAAAAGTTTGGCGAATGTTCGGCGAATAATTTTTTGAATGATTCGCTCATCTCTATCGAGCACCCCGATGTTTGGGTGCTCTGGCCGAACACTAGGTGGTGCTCGAGTGCTTGGTCGAGCACCCGAGTATAATGGAAGTCAATGGGAGAAGACCAGGCTCCCCCTGCTCGGATGAGGGGAGGGTGTCTGGTCCATAGGGAAACGTCAGAAAATGGTGGAAACACCACAGAAATGGTTAGGGAACAGCATGGGGAGGATGTCTGGATGCATCTTGGACACCGAAGTCGATGCTATTAACGCTGATGGCTGACTATTACGCCACTTTTACAGAATGACAAAAATACCCCCCCAAAACCCAAGATAACATCGATTTTACAGGAAATATTGTTAGGAAACATAGATTTACTTGTACGTTAAGCGCAAGTGCTGCCAAAAATTTACACGGATGAGGCACATCCAGTATAAAACCAGTATATAATATAAAGAAGGGCCTCATTCACATTGTGGAATAATTGTGGGACTCCGACACTCATAAAGCATATGCACTAAGGGAAAGGGCTGCCAAAAATTACAAGGAACAGGCACTTCAATACCCCCTTTATTACAAAGTGGTGCATCAGACACACCCT
Organism: Rhinella marina; assembly: GCA_900303285.1. Classification (NCBI taxonomy): domain Eukaryota; kingdom Metazoa; phylum Chordata; class Amphibia; order Anura; family Bufonidae; genus Rhinella; species Rhinella marina. Next base: position 6,451 of record ONZH01004531.1, on the reverse strand, counting down.
TGAAAAATTATGATTGATGGCCTGCTGCTGACATGCAAAAACAATAGTGGTGACGTTCTGCTGAGCTGATCGTGTTAAAAATTATGGGTTACATGCAGATGCCGATCAAACTGTCCCAATAAGGTTGACACGCTGCTGCCGAGAAGAACGTCAAAAAAAATTACGGGTGACACGCTGCTGCCGATCAAACTGTCCCAAATTTAAGAGTGACACGCTGCTGCCCATCACACTGTCCCAAATTTAAGGTTGAAACACTTCTGCCAAGCAGAACGTCCAAAAAATTTACTGGTGACACGCTGCTGCTCATCAAACTATCCCAAATTTAAGGTGGACACGCTGCTTCCAAGCAGAACGTTCAAAAAATTTACGGGTGACATGCTGCTGCCCATCAAACTGTCCCAAATTTAAGGTTGAAACGCTGCTGCCAAGCATAATGTCCAAAAAATTTACCGGGGGACACGCTGCTGCTCATCAAACTGTCCTAAATTTAAGGTTGACACACTGCTGCCGAGCTGACGTAAAAAAAAAATTTAAAGGTGACACGCTGCTGCTTATCAAACTGTCTGAAATTTAAGGTTCACACGCTACTGCCAAGCAGACCGTCCAAAAAAATTTACGAGTGACACGCTGCTGCTCATCAAACTGTTCCAAATTTAAGGTTGACACGCTGCTGCCCATCAAACTGTCCCAAATTTAAGGTTGAAACGCTGCAGCCAAGCAGAACGTCCAAAAAATTTACCGGGGGACACGCTGCTGCTCATCAAACTGTCCTAAATTTAAGGTTGACACACTGCTGCCGAGCTGACGTAAAAAAAAAAATTTAAAGGTGACACGCTGCTGCTTATCATACTGTCTGAAATTTAAGGTTCACATGCTACTGCCAAGCAGACCGTCCAAAAAAATTTACAGGTGACACGCTGCTGCTCATCAAACTGTTCCAAATTTAAGGTTGACACGCTGCTGCCCATCAAACTGTCCCAAATTTAAGCTTATATAGGGACAGGTTGGAGAGCACTGATGGTTTAGATTGTGGATCAGGAGATGGTTCCCAGGCCCATAAGTAGTGTAAGAAAGACTCCTGTTCGTCACAGTAGAAATGCAATATCGTATTTATTTTAAGTAATCCAGATAAGGCACACTCTCTGAACGTTTTCGGCCACAAGGCCTTCCTCAGAGAAACCGGATGAGCCGCTGGACTGTGATGCAATAAGGCAATTTGCCAAGTGTAATAGCGCTGTGTGAATGGGGCATCTGCCCGAGACGTATGGTGAGGGTCATCAAATCGATCGAGCATCGATTGAGAATTTTCTCAAATTGTGCACAGTAGTCAGGGTCATCCCTGAAGAGGGTTGGACGCGTCGTCATTCTTAGTCCCCTCGGGATCCGTTGTTCTCTGACATACTCTGCCAAAGTTGCAGTATGTAATTCATAATTAATCAATCGGCGAGATTCGCGTTCCAGGTCTCTGTTTCTGATTTCAGAGGTGGGGACCTGTAGTAATTCGCGAGAGGCCGTTACTTGTGATAAGATGCGTTCACGTTCTTCATCATCATAGGAGAAAGTCGACATCATGAACCTGTGCTTTTCCAAAAGGGAATGCTGATATAGGGACAGGTTGGAGAGTACTGATGGTTTAGATTGTGGATCAGGAGATGGTTCCAAGGCCCATAAGTAGTGTAAGAAAGACTCCTGTTCGTCACAGTAGAAATGCAATATCGTATTTATTTTAAGTAATCCAGATAAGGCACACTCTCTGAATGTTTTCGGCCACAAGGCCTTCCTCAGAGAAACCGGATGAGCCGCTGGACTGTGGTGCAATAAGGCAATTTGCCAAGTGTAATAGCGCTGTGTGAATGGGGCATCTGCCCGAGACGTATGGTGAGGGTCATCAAATCGATCGAGCATCGATTGAGAATTTTCTCAAATTGTGCACAGTAGTCAGGGTCATCCCTGAAGAGGGTTGGACGCGTCGTCATTCTTAGTCCCCTCGGGATCCGTTGTTCTCTGACATACTCTGCCAAAGTTGCAGTATGTAATTCATAATTAATCAATCGGCGAGATTCGCGTTCCAGGTCTCTGATTGATTAATTATGAATTACATACTGCAACTTTGGCAGAGTATGTCAGAGAACAACAGATCCCGAGGGGACTAAGAATGACGACGCGTCCAACCCTCTTCAGGGATGACCCTGACTACTGTGCACAATTTGAGAAAATTCTCAATCGATGCTCGATCGATTTGATGACCCTCACCATACGTCTCGGGCAGATGCCCCATTCACACAGCGCTATTACACTTGGCAAATTGCCTTATTGCACCGCAGTCCAGCGGCTCATCCGGTTTCTCTGAGGAAGGCCTTGTGGCCGAAAACGTTCAGAGAGTGTGCCTTATCTGGATTACTTAAAATAAATACGATATTGCATTTCTACTGTGACGAACAGGAGTCTTTCTTACACTACTTATGGGCCTGGGAACCATCTCCTGATCCACAATCTAAACCATCAGTGCTCTCCAACCTGTCCCTATATCAGCATTCCCTTTTGGAAAAGCACAGATTCATGATGTCGACTTTCTCCTATGATGATGAAGAACGTGAACGCATCTTATCACAAGTAACGGCCTCTCGCGAATTCCTACAGGTCCCCACCTCTGAAATCAGAAACAGAGACCTGGAACGCGAATCTCGCCGATTGATTAATTATGAATTACATACTGCAACTTTGGCAGAGTATGTCAGAGAACAACGGATCCCGAGGGGACTAAGAATGACGACACGTCCAACCCTCTTCAGGGATGACCCTGACTACTGTGCACAATTTGAGAAAATTCTCAATCGATGCTCGATCGATTTGATGACCCTCACCATACGTCTCGGGCAGATGCCCCATTCACACAGCGCTATTACACTTGGCAAATTGCCTTATTGCACCACAGTCCAGCGGCTCATCCGGTTTCTCTGAGGAAGGCCTTGTGGCCGAAAACGTTCAGAGAGTGTGCCTTATCTGGATTACTTAAAATAAATACGATATTGCATTTCTACTGTGACGAACAGGAGTCTTTCTTACACTACTTATGGGCCTGGGAACCATCTCCTGATCCACAATCTAAACCATCAGTGCTCTCCAACCTGTCCCTATATCAGCATTCCCTTTTGGAAAAGCACAGATTCATGATGTCGACTTTCTCCTATGATGATGAAGAACGTGAACGCATCTTATCACAAGTAACGGCCTCTCGCGAATTCCTACAGGTCCCCACCTCTGAAATCAGAAACAGAGACCTGGAACGCGAATCTCGCCGATTGATTAATTATGAATTACATACTGCAACTTTGGCAGAGTATGTCAGAGAACAACGGATCCCGAGGGGACTAAGAATGACGACGCGTCCAACCCTCTTCAGGGATGACCCTGACTACTGTGCACAATTTGAGAAAATTCTCAATCGATGCTCGATCGATTTGATGACCCTCACCATACGTCTCGGGCAGATGCCCCATTCACACAGCGCTATTACACTTGGCAAATTGCCTTATTGCACCACAGTCCAGCGGCTCATCCGGTTTCTCTGAGGAAGGCCTTGTGGCCGAAAACGTTCAGAGAGTGTGCCTTATCTGGATTACTTAAAATAAATACGATATTGCATTTCTACTGTGACGAACAGGAGTCTTTCTTACACCAAATTTAAGCTTGACATGCTGCTGCCCATCAAACTGTCCCAAATTTAAGGTTGACACGTTGCTACCGAGCTGACGTTAAAAAAAATTTAAGGGTGACACGCTGCTGCCCATCAAACTGTCCCAAATTTAAGGTTGACACGCTGCTGCCCATCAAACTGTCCCAAATTTAAGGTTGACACGATGCTGCCAAGAAGAACGTCCAAAAACATACGGGTGACACGCTGCTGCTTATCAAACTGTCCCAAATTTAAGGTTGACACGCTGCTGCCCATCAAACTGTCCCAAATTTAAGGCGGACACGCTGCTGCCAAGCAGAACGTCCAATAAATTTACAAGTCACACGTTGCTGCTCATCAAACTGTCCCAAATTTAAGGTTGACACGCTGCTGCCAAGCAGAACGTCAAAAAAATTCACGGGTGACACGATGCTGCTCATCAAACTGTTCCAAATTTAAGGTTGACACGCTGCTGCCCATCAAACTGTCCCAAATTTAAGGTTGAGACGCTGCTGCCAAGCAGAATGTCCAACAAATTTATGGGTGACACGCTGCTGCTCATCAAACTGTCCCAAATTTAAGGTTCACACGCTGCTGCCCATCAAACTGTCCCAAATTTAAGGTTGACACGCTGCTGTCGAGCTGGCGTTAAAAAAAATTTAAGGGTGACACGCTGCTGCCCATCAAACTGTCCCAAATTTAAGGTTGACACGCTGCTGCCAAGCAGAACGTCCAACAAATTTACGGGTGACACGCTGCTGCTCATCAAACTGTCCCAAATTTAAGGTTGACATGCTGCTGCCCATAAAACTGTCCAAAATTTAAGGTGGACACGCTGCTGCCCATCAAACTGTCCCAAATTTAAGGTTGACACGCTGCTGTCGAGCTGGCGTTAAAAAAAATTTAAGGGTGACATGCTGCTGCCCATCAAACTGTCCCAAATTTAAGGTTGACACGCTGCTGCCAAGCAGAACGTCCCAAAAATTTAAGGGTGACACGCTGCTGCTCATCAAACTGTCCCAAATTTAAGGTTGACACGCTGCTGCCAAGCAGAACGTCCAACATATTTACTGGTGACACGCTGCTGCCGAGCTGACGTTAAAAAAAAAGATTTAAGGGTAACACGCTGCTGCCCATGAAAATGTGCCAAATGTAAGGTTGACACGCTGCTGCCAAGCAGAATGTCTAAAAAATTTACGGGTGACACGCTGCTGCTCATCAAACTGTCGCAAATTTAAGGGAGACACGCTGCTGCCCAGAGGCGTTGCTAGGGTCTCAAAAGATCCGGGGCCCAAGCCCCAATGAATATGGCCCTCAGTCGCCCCCCCCCTCCCCCGGCATACAATCCCCCACAGTCACACCCCCCGGCATAAAACCCCCACAGTCACCCCCCCAGCCGGGGCCGGTTTTAGACAAAATGTGGCTCTGGGCAAAATCAAAAGTGGGGCCAAAAATTTTGTAATAATGCGCTAACAACACAGTTACTGTATTTTTCGCTTTATAAGACGCACCACAGATTTTAGAGTAGCAAAATAAGAAAAAAATATTTTTCATCAGACCTCAGATCACCTTTTCCGACCCCATCAGACCTCAGATCAGCCCACTCAGCCCCCATCAGACCTCAGATCAGCCCACTCAGCCCCCATCAGACCTCAGATCAGCCCACTCAGCCCCCATCAGACCTCAAATCAGCCCACTCAGCCCCCATCAGACCTTAAATCAGCCCACTCAGCCCCCATCAGACCTCAGATCAGCCCACTCAGCCCCCATCAGACCTTAAATCAGCCCACTAAGCCCCCATCAGACCTTAAATCAGCCCACTCAGCCCCCATCAGACCTCAGATCAGCCCACTTAGCCCCCATCAGACCTTAAATCAGCCCACTCAGCCCCCATCAGACCTTAAATCAGCCCCCATCAGACCTCAGATCAGCCCACTCATCCCCCATCAGACCTCAGATCAGCCCACTCAGCCCCCATCAGACCTTAAATCAGCCCACTCAGCCCCCATCATACCTTAAATCAGCCCCCATCAGACCTCAGATCAGCCCACTCAGCCCCCATCAGACCTCAGATCAGCCCACTCAGCCCCCATCAGACCTTAAATCAGCCCACTCAGCCCCCATCAGACCTCAAATCAGCCCACTCAGCCCCCATCAGCCCCCATATGAGCCCACTCAACCCCCATATGCAGCGTCAGGTCATCGTGCGCATACTACGTCCTGACGCGGGATTTCTCTTCAGGCGCGCTTTCCACCAGCGAAGATTGGTGAAAGCACCCTGTTCTGTAAATAAGCCTCAGCCTGTACCAGGCTTCCAGGTTCATTGTTAGTATATCCCAGTTCAGGCCACTAGGTGGCAGCAGTGAACTGTGATATAATGATTTCAATACAGACTAATGGAGCAATTTACATCTGATGATTGTAAGTTGTGGTCCACTTAGGGGACTTAAAAAGTAAAAAAATAAAAAAAAAGTTTTGAAAATATTTAAAAAAACGTAAAATCACCCCATTCTCCACACAAAAAAAGAACAAAATGGCATTATAGGCATGCAAAAACACCCATACTTTTAAAATATTGAAAAAAAGTTCGCCTATATGGTGTAATAGAACACTTTATCTCCCAAGAAAATTGAATAAAAAGTAATAAACACACCCCAAAATTACAGGCTATGTACTTAAAGGGGTTGTCCGAGTTATGACAAAAAATATATAGCACTGTAAATCTGATGGGCAGCAATATATAAATTAAGCAAGTTTTAGGCAAACAAAATCCAT